>JASDQU010754116.1:57617-73718 GCA_032191745.1 Picea mariana | reverse complement strand
GTGTGATTGTTTATTTATTACTGCTCATTTTTGGATAATAATTCTACATTGATATAACATTTGAAGAAAAAGGATTATAATTATGTTATTACTGATTCACCCCCCCTCTCAATAATCCAACACCTTCTACATATGTAAACAGACTTTGTCACCAACCTGAAACTGGTGTGGTACCTTGTGTTGTACATGGCACTATTTGTACTTAGCATTGGATTTCCAAAAAATATCTTGGACCTATTGGCAGATGTGTTGAATCCTCTCAATGAATATGGTGGCTTTGTCGATCGCACATTGATCGGGGGAAGAGTCTATCTGTGCGGTGGCAAGAGGAAGTGCCACATCAATGGGTCCCAAGGGTTGGAATCCCAGACCCATCTGAAATGGGCTATGGCTATTGGAACTATGGAGATCCTTATTGTAACTGTATTGGACATATGGGAGACTCTTATCCCATGTATGTGGATTCTTAGAATTGTACATGCACAGGATGTGAAAAATCATCTGATTGACGACCTCTATTTGGACATCGGTTTGGGGGTGGAAAGCAGTGGATTTTGTGAGCTTGGTGTCCAATAGAGACTAGAGACTTGACAAAAAGGTATTGAGGAACATGTTATATTGGTCATAGATGATGGTATGTGGTATCCCAAAGTGGACCCACACTCGTTCAAAGAAGAGATTGGCAGTACCTACTGCTGTGACATTCTTCTTACAGGCTATGAGGATGGCCATCTTCGAAAACCAATCAACGACCACAAACACACATTCATTTCCTTTCTTTGTGGATGACAAGCCAGACATGTAATCCATTGATATGGATTCCCAAGGCTTCTAAGGAATAGGAAGAGGGGTATATAAGCCTTTCTTCTTAATGGTTGGCTTGGTAATGGCATAGGCAGTGCAAGATCTGATATACGTGCTAACATCTTGGCGAAGTTTTGGCCAATAAAAATGTTTTTTAAGAATGGTCACGGTTTTCTCTATGCCAAAATGTCTTGCCACCTGACTATAGTGGGCTTCCCAAATCAACATTTCACTCTCTCTTATAGGAACATATAGATGGCACATGTGGCATAAGAGTTCGTATTGAATGTGAAAATCAATGATAGTTGTGCCTGTACCCAAGAGCTGATATGTGGTGGTGAAGTCTGAATCTTTGTAATAAAGTTCAGGCCACTTAGATGCTTCATGTCCACAGGAATGGAGCATAATGGTGAGTGCAACCACTGGGGGATAACTGAGATAGTCAACGACACGATTGGAGATACATGTATTATACTTTATGTTGAGATGAAACTATTGCAGGTAGGTGAACCACTTATGATGGTGGTCATTCTATAATTTCCCCTGTGTCTTTATGAACTGTAGAGGCTTGTGATCAATGTGTATGATCGTCTCTTTCCCCAAAATGTATTGTTTCCATTGATGACAGGCTTGTACAATGGAATACATTTCCTTGTCCTAGGTGAGGTATTTCTGGAAAATATTAGCGAGTGTATCACTATGGTATGCCACCGGATTATCATGCTGAGTGAGAACTGTGCCCACAACATAGTCAAATGCATCAGTCTTAATCTCGAATGGTTGTTGTTGATCTTGAAAGGAGAGTACTAGAACTGAGCACAAGCAATGCTTTAGATAATCGAATGCTCATTTTTTCTCCTTCCCCCACATGAACTTGGCCCTACCACCACCCTCGGTCACATGGTTGAGGGCACATGCAATATAGGAGAATCTGAGCATGAACCATCGGTAGAAGTTGGACAGCCCCAAGAATCTATGAAGCTCGGTTAGTGTGGTTGGCACTGGCCAGTCACAGATGAATTGGATATTAGCTGGATCAACATGTACCCCATGCTCATCAACAATGTAGCCCAAGTATTGGAACCTGTTCATACCAAAAGAGCATTTTTCCAAGTTGGCATACAACTTGTGTTGCCACAGATTGCTCAAACCCTGTTGAATATGCCTCATGTGCTCCTCCCATGTTCTGCTGAAGATGAGGATGTCATCCAAATATACCACCACAAAGGAGTTGGTGAAGGGTAACAATACATCGTCCATAAACGTCATGAAAGTGGTTGGTGCATTTGTTAAGCCAAAGGGCATGACTAGCCATTCATAGCGACCTTCTTTAGACTTGAAGGATGTCTTCCATACATCAGTTGGTTCGATGGGAACCTGGTGGTAGCCATACTTTAGGTCAATCTTGTTGAAGAACTTTTCTCCCTTGTGTTGCTAAAGAAGGTCATCAATCTTGGGAATGGGGTAGCATTTCCTGACTGTGATTTTTTTTAAGGCTATGTAATGAATGCAGATTCACCAAGTCCCTTCCTTCTTCTACACCAGTACAATCGTGCTTCCACAAGTGGAGGAGCTAGGTATGATATGCCCCTTTTGAGGAAGCTCTCGGATATGATGCTTGATTTCATCATTCTCCATCAACGAGCATCAATATACTGGTGCATTAGGTAAATGTGCACTGGGGGTCAGATCAATTGCATGCTTGAATTGGCAGTGTGTCGATACCCCTGTAGGTGAGGAGAATATGTCTATGTATTCTTCCACGATCCTGTCCACTTGATTCTTCTGCAAAGAGAGGAGTTGTGTAGAGGCCACGGATGTGGCGACGACCTTATTCTTAGTGTGAGCATGAATCACAAAGAAGAAAAAATTCTTGGTCTATGAAATGACCTTACTACATTCCTTAGTAGATATTAAAGAAAGAGAAGTAGGTGGTGCTACCTCTAGGGTCCTGTAAAATTGTCTACCCAAAGTAATAATAACACTACGGGGTCTAGAATCATACACAACATGACGCTTACACAAATATGGTTATCCTAAAAGAACATTAAAAACTTCAATGGGAGAAATATCACACAGTACCTCATCTTTGAAAGGACTGATTTCATAGGGAAGATGACATTGTTGGTTGACCTAGATATCTCTTCCTTGGCAAAGCCAGCCGATGGTGTAGGCTTGCGGGTGAAGTGTCGTTGGAAGATCCAATTGCTTGACGACCTTTGCTGAAATCAGGTTATTCTCACCACCACTGTCGATAATGAAATGAATCGGAGCCCTCTGGCCATGTGTGTTGGTGCCGCCTTTGCCCTGCTTTAGTTTTGAGGGGTTTTCATATCCAAAATCACGTCGTTCTGCTTAAATTTCTGCTCGATCTTGACAACGTATCTATAAGCCGTGCCTAAAGAGGCAATGTCTAAGAAATCCATTTTTTTTAATGTATCTATGCAAAAAACCATAGTATTTGAGCACCATATGATGCTCAGTGTATTTATACCCAATTTGGTGTGTAGGGTATGGAAAATATTGGTGAAATCTAGTACTGTCTGGTCCCTTTCTTGACGTAGGGTGGTCAAAATGGTGTACTGGTCCTCGTAGCTTCCAAAATGGTAGTATTATTCTTTAATGGTGTCCCAGAAGGAATCCCATGTAGGGGCCACCACAAACATTGTATATTCCTCTATGGACCTTTTCTCAGTGTAAGTATCCCACTAGTATTTAACATGGGGAACGAATTTGAGGAGTGCAAAAGTGATATTTTCCCTATCAAAAAAATTGTGAACCGAAAAGTATCCTTCAAGGAGATTCAACCATTTATCTGCAAAATCCACATATATCAATCCTTCAAATAATGGAATATCAAAATTTACCTGTACCTTGAAGGGGGTTTCATGGCCGCTTGATGAATATGCTTCTCCTGTGGGCAATCATCGAAGGATCTATGTGAAATTGTCGATCATTTCATTCCACTGTTGCGAGAGGGATTCCTCGAGCAAAATTTTAATAGGATCTCCTGATCCATCATATTTATTTTCAACCCCCATGGGTTGTTTTCGAGCTCGGAGTGGCCAATATGGTAATGGCTTGATTGGTTCGAGTCCCAACTTCTTGTAGCCAGATCTTGTCGGGGACATGCACAAAGAAAAATAAATGAAGAGCATATCGCTCGAATACCACTGATCCAGATTTAGGATCGAAACAAATTGATTAACATACTGAATACAATAAACACAGAGATATGGATACTAACACAAATATGGAGTGAACAATATCTTCTATTAAATAATGAAATAGGATGGAACTGTAAAACTGCATAACTAAAAACTTGCTCAAATGGTGGTATCTATCTCTGAGAAGAGATGTGGATGCTACGTGCATCCGTCTGATAAGAATAGATTAAAATGAGGCTCCATAGGCATTTTTGATATTACGCATGAATGCCAAAACCCTAGACATCCAAAAAACTAACCCTAGAAGGTGAAACGCCAAAATTCATGTGGGCCCTATGGGTAAGTTGGTGTAATTTGGTACCTCAAATTCCTAAGGTCGTAAATTTTTCATACGAACTCCATTTTAGGCGCATGATATCCCATTGGAAATGTATTTTAGAGATCTAAAAATTCCACTGTCAAACTCTGACTCCTTCTACAATTTGACTGTGGCGTGCCAAAAAAACAATGCTAGGGCCCCAAAACGGCCTTGGAAGTACAACAAGATGTGCTGACATGAAAACATACAAAATAAGCCAGTTGGATTAGGTGAGAGGCCACCTATATCCACCTGGAGGATGTGTGGGGCTTCAGAAATCCCCAGAAGTGTAGAACCCACAATTACAAAGCAGTACAGAATAACGTGTTGAACAAAAACGGACACAAAGAGCTAGTTGGAATAGGTGGGTGGCCACCAATATCCACCTGGATCATTCTAGAAAGGTTAAGTGTCTAGGTATGATTAAATATTTAGTTTTAAATATGGCTCAAATTGTAGTTAAAAGTATTCTTACAGATGTGGTAGTAGTTGATGTACCTGCAAAATATGGCATATTTTTATCAAGATCTTGGCGTGGAAAGTTAGGAGGATCAATTCAGTTGGATATGACTTATGCCACCATTCCAATTTTTGGTGGACAGTTTAGCAGATTGTATAAAGAAACTAGACTGGCCTATATAGTAAGTGATCCTCTAAAACCTAATAATTATCCCATGTGTGTTTCTCATTAAGATTTGGGAAATTGTATTTTATCTATAGATGATTATTTTGAGGTTTGTACAGAAAACAAAAATACAAAAATATAAGCTCCAAAGGAAAATGTAAATATTAGATATGGGATATGGAAAAAAAAATTCGATGGTGCCTCTTCTTGGGAAGGATAAGGAGCTAGAGTAATATTTGTGGCACCAAACAATAAGTATTACATCCATTTTTCCTATCTATTTCAGTTTAACATTGATTACACAAATAATGTATGTGAATATGAAGCTTTGATTTTAGGATTAGAAGCTCCTAGAGAGTTAAAAATCAAACATTTGATTATATATGGAGATGCATAGATTATTGTAAAATAGAACTGACAAGTATATCAAGCTAAGGATCCTAGAATGAGATCTTATATAAATTGTGCATGGGATCTGATTGAAAAAAAAATCTTATCTTTCAACATTCATTTTATTCCCTGGTTTCATAATCAACAAGAAGATTCATTAGCTAAAGCTGCAACTACTTTCATACCACCCACTATTATGAAATTGTAATATCATATTGAAATGAGACATAAACCTTCAATTTCAAATAATGTTCACTATTGGAAAAGTTTTGAAGATGATGAATAGATAAAACAATTTCTGGAGATGGTGGATGAATTTTTTGAGACACACATAGATCAGAAAAATCAAAATGATCCAGTTTGGATTATGCAAGTAGGAGAAAATCCATAGAAATTCAAGGATAGGATTGCAAATCATAAAATTTTATTGCTAAAGAATAATAAACTTCCAAAGGGTATTATTCCATTAGAAAGACTGTTTGAACAAAATGATATCCCTTTAAAATCTATCTTGCAACCTCAACCTGAAGAGGTTGAGTATGGTAATGTGGGCTCAAATGAAAATATGAAACTGGTCAAGTTGTCTAAATATCTTCTCACGGAACTGAAGAGAAAATATGTTGAATTACTCAAAGAATATAAAGATGTTTTTGCGTGGTACTATGAAGATTTAAAAACTTATTATAATTTAGTTATCGAGGATAAGATTCCATTAAAACCAGGTGTCAAGCCTTTCAAGAAAAAACTTAGACAGATAAATCCTATTTTCTTTTCGATAATATGAAGGGAGATCAAAAATCTTCTTGATGAAAAAATGATCGTACCTCTTAGATACTCTGAATGGGTATCCAATTTGGTTCCTGTCAGAAAGAAGAATGGAGAGATAAGACTATGTGTTGATTTTAGAAATTTAAATCGGTCTTCCTTAAAAGACAATTACCCTCTTCCTAAAATGGATCGTGTTCTTGAAACGTTGGTTGGGGAAAATAGAATTTATATGATCGACATATTTTCGGGGTATAATCAAATAACTTTCCATGAAAATGATAAAGAAAAAACTACGCTTACTACTCCATGGGAACTTTTATGTATGACAAATTCCTTTTAGACTGATGAATGCAGATGCAAATATTCAAAGAGCGATGGATATATCATTTGTTGGTGAAAAATATAATTCCGTTTTTATTTATCTAGATGATATGATAGTCTTTTCTAATTTTGATGCAGAACACTTGGAACATCTTTGACAAACATTTGACAAATGCAGAAAAATTGGTTTGTTTTTTAACCCTAAGAAATCTTATTTTTCCATGCAAGAAGGTAAGTTGTTAGGACATATCATATCAAAATATGGAATCAAATTAGATCCAAAAAGAGTTGAAGCTATTGATTAGATCAATATTCCTAGAAACAAAAAATAAATTCAATCATTTTTATGAAGAATTAATTTCTTGATAAAATTTATTCCGAATTTTGTTGAAATTATCAAATCGATCACAGATATTCTGAAGAAGGATAATGAGGTGAAATGGGATATGGAAGCTAAGGCATCCTTCCAATGAGTCAATAAAGTTATAGGATAATCACCAATGCTCGTAAGTCCTGATTATACAAATAAGTTTTTAATCTTTTCCTTTGCATCTGAATATACAATTGCAACAATGCTCCTACATAAAAAGTATGAAGGATTTGAGAAACCTATTTCCTTCTTTAGTAAAAGCCTCAGAGATGCATTGTTAAAATATGATATTCTAGAGGAACATGCTTATTCTATGGTTAAGGAATTCAGGGATTTCCAAACACGTGTTTTACATTCAAGAATAATCTCATATGTACCCACCATCACAGTCAAAGATATCCTAATTCAGCCTCATAGTGATGGAAGAAGGGGAAAATGATTGGCGAAAATTCAAGAATATGTTTTGGAAGTCAAACCAACCAAACTGGTAAAAGGATACGGTCTAGAAAAATTGCTTGTTGAATCAAATTTCAGATCCCCGGGAATAAATCATTTCAAGTCTAAAAATTCTCTCCCATACATTGAATAAATTGATGATCAAATGCCAACAACTCAGATTGATGATGAATTTTCTTCCTCTTCGTGGAATAAAAATATAGTGTCATGCCTCCTTACACTTCAATATCCTGTTGACATGACTCCTTCCAAGGCAAGAACTTTAAAATTACAGGTGATCAAATATTTCATTATCAATTCTAAGTTATATTGGAAGGATCCTTTGGGCTTATTATTACGTTGCCTTACAGAATCTGAAACATAAGGTGTCATTGACAAGTTTCATAAAGGAGTATGTGGAGGACACAATGCTTGGAGAGAAACATATTATAAAATGTTAAGGGAAGGATATTATTGGCCAAGATTGTTCAATGACATAAATGCAAGGGCCAGAGCTTGCAAATCATGCCAACTTTTTGTTGGAAAGAAAAATTGCCCTTCCTTACCTTTAGTTCCTTTCAAAGTTGAATCTCCTTTTCAACAATGGGGGCTAGATTTCATCGGAGAAATTCATCCACAATAAAGTTCCCAACACAGACGTATTTTAACTACTACTAATTACTTTACTAAATGGGTAGAAGCTATTCCAACTCAGAACGCTACAGATTCAGTAGTAATATTTTTTTTCGAAGAGAACGTTCTTGCAAGGTTTGGTTATCTGAGGAAAATAGTCACTGATAATGCACAAGATTTCAAATCTATTTCTATGATAAAAATAAATAAAAATAAAAAGAATATCATTTTGGGTCATTCTAAAATTCTAATGACAATGATTAAGAAATATTTGATAGAAAGAAGGAAATTTTGGCATATACATTTAAAATATTCTCTATGGGAAAACAGAATCGGCACCAAGAAATCGACAGGTATGTCTCCTTTCCAATTAGTTTATGGAATATATGTTATTCTTACTATTAATATTTCTCTTCCTATGATGAAACTATGGAAGGATGCTAACGAAGAATCAAATGATTTGATAAGAAGAATAAATCAAATAATTGAAGTCCAACAGAACAGAAGGGAAGTGGATGAGAAGCTTTAGAAATACCAAGACAATATGAAAGCTATCTTTGATAAGAAATCCAAATATAGGGAGTTTCTTCCTGGAGATTTAGTCCTGAAGTGGGAGGCCAAAAAACAAGACACTATGAAACATGAAAAATTTGATCATCTCTAGTTTGGTCCTTTCAAAATTGCAGCAATTGAAGGGAAAAAATCATTCTCTCTCGAAAATTTAAATAGAGAAATTCTTGAGGCCCCTATCAATGGGTGATTTTTAAAACATTTTATGCAGTATTTTAATTTTTAGTTTCCATTGTACATAATAGATTGAATTGAATTTACATTGACAATTTTTATTTTTTCAAAACTTATTTAAGTATTTTTTAGTGCTAAATTTTATGTAAATATTTTTTCAAGAAAATAATAGTTTTGATTTTATTTCAAGGATAATAAAAAAGAAAATAAAAAAATTTCTACAAAAAATAAATCATTTTTTACTTTTCATGAATAAAACTCACTTTGTAGTTAATAAAAAAAAACTCCTCTCGAAAAAATAGTTGAAAATTTCAGAGAATAGGACCATCAAAACATTATAAGAGTCTTTGAATACAAAAGTTTAGAAATTATATGTTCAAAACTTGACATTTTTTATAGTGACTGTCTATCTCTCTGCATAGTTTTGTCAAATTTTCACAACTTAAAAAAAAAACAAAGTAAATATGGAAGCCTATTGATGACTACTCTTATGAATTATATATTCCATGTTCTTTACTTCCATTTCTTCCATAGATGCGTCTAACTATTGAAATTACACATTTTCTTGAAGGGATAATGATAGAAGTTATTCAACATTTCGACGATATGTTGGAGGTGAATGGTATTCGGGAAAAGGAAATGACATTGTAGAAACTCAAGACCCAACTGATTCTGCAAGAATGTTCATTGTTGGTGTTACCACATAGGATGTGTAGGGGTCAAAACACTTTGGTTTTGTCTTGTTTTGAGTCATAGTGTTTTTAAGTCTTAGAATTTGGGTTATATTTCATGTCATAACTCAATTATTTGATTTTTTGATAAGCATAGTCTTATTTTAGTATTGGTTTAGAGCCTTTGTGTCATGGTATTATTTATGATCATGAGGAGAATAAGGGTTCACATGGGTCACACTCTTGTTCTAAAAAACATCATCATCATGATATGTCTTGTATCAAAGATGTACACAAGTTTCCACTATGTCATTTTCCAACCATTTAGAGGTTAAGTCAGAGGTCAGATCGATTTTCTGCCAACTCACCTAACAATGTTCATAGTACACTAAGAAGTACCTCATTGCAATAATCTCTCATCATTTCACCTTGGAAAGGTGCCATGGGAGATTTCATTGTCTTCGACACTATAATTCATTATTATTTTCAAATATTATGACAAGGAACAAAATCTAACAGTTTCCTTGAAGCACACTACTATAATTTGAAAATTGGTGTTGTAGACTGGAGTTGCATACTGGCACTATGAACTGGCTATAGAAGATTGTTCAATAATGTATGCGTCCCTCTAAGTCTAGCTCAGGTTCACAAAGCACCAACATAAATTCAGACATAGAAAAATTTGTATAAGTTTAATCAGAGGTTTTCAAGGCTTATTGCATGGTTTTGGAATCAATTGAGTTTATTTGGCATGAAATAGGAACTGATAGGAAATTTCACAGTGCCTGCTGTGAAAGGCGTTGCAAACGGGTAATTTGGAATAGTTTGTAGAAATTAGCACACAACAAAGTCATGTTTTGATCATAATGTTTGAATTTTGATCTGGGTTCTTCGGAAATTTGCTGTGGCGAAGTACTATATTACCGTTGGCTTTCTAACAAAACATCAGCCTGACCCAGTTTGTAGTTTGGGAGAAAAGTCAAAATCATCATCTACAGGAAATTTCACAGCGCATACTGTCAAAGGCGTTGCGAGCTATAGCAGTTTGATAAATCTGAGTTGTAGGAGGGTTTCCACTTGTTTGAAGGGGTTTGAATGGTTTCCTAGGAGTTATTTGGACATGAGGGACATGTTTTCTATCACCAGATCAAGCATAATGACCTGTTTCAAAAGGAATTTATCACAATAGACAGGATCCAAAAAAAAAAAAAATATTTGATGTTTTTGTTGGAATCTTTTGTAACAGACTCCTAAATGGAGGAGGATCCTATGAAGCTCCTTGGTTTCGATATCCTTAGAATATAAAGAGACCATTCACTATATATGAAGTGTATTTTTATAAGGAAAGGGTTGGATTGATGATCCAAGAGATGAGAGAGATGGAGGAGCAGTTTAGTTGTTTATTTGTAAGTCTGAGGGCTTGTTTGTAATCAACATTTATGCCATTAAAGATTCATGAGAGTTGTTTATCATATTTTCTTATTTGTTTTACATTTATTTTGTTATCTTCTTGATTGAATATATTAGAGTTTTTTAGGATCAAAGGATCCTTTGATTAATGGACCCTTGAGCAACAAAGGATCTACTGTAGCTAGCATGTTAATCATTGTTTATGTTCAAGCATTTTTCCATCTATTTTGCAGAGAGGATCTTTTTTTAGTAGACATTCTTCTTTTTGTTCACTTTCCTTTCTTCTAATCATCATCATATAAGCTCTTAACCTGGTGATTTAACTTTATTTCCTTCAATATGTAGAGTGTTTTGACTCCATGCCCAATGGTAGATCACTGATCTATAGTCAAATTGTTGCCCTCTTTCTTATTCTTTCTTGTTGATCCACCCAATTTCAATTGATTTAATTTTTCAAATTCTGATAGGTATTAGGATTTTTCTTAAAGAAGTCTAAGAACAACTTCTAGTTCTAACATTTTTGGTGTCGTTGTCGGGACGAAGTTGAAGATCTTCCCTAGGATGTATGACAAATATTACTACCAGTTCTTGATGGTGAGCAAGGATTGGTGACAGAACATCCTACATAATTTTTCACTTGGCAACTCCACTCTATGAAGAAAGAATATATTTGTGACTTCAGTAATTCAGGATGACAAAGGCCATGGAGGATATCTTGGCATGAAGGTTTTCACCTCTCAATTTTTTAATTGTCCCTGTTTTTCCAAATCTAGTGCCTCCACCGTCAGAATGGATGGATTACCTTTGTACTTTCAAAGAATGCAAGGGGGGAAATCCTTCTCAACATATCATTATATTTCATCAATGCATGGATCACCTAGTGTTATAGGATAAATCGGTATATGCGGACACTAAAAGATCTCCCTAGATCCACCTAGATCTAGAACAAAACGGGACAGGACATGACATCCCTAAGTTACAATCATTGAATTTGTCATTGCAGAAGGAATAAGTGACATACCTTTAGATATCGCTTCCTTATGTCTTTGTTGTCCTTGCTTTTCTTTGGTAGCCTTGTGATATTAGATCCATGATGACGCAAATTGACCAAGGTGAAAGAAACAATAATACATTCAATGAAGACCTAAACATGTGATCAAGGAGTCATGTAATAAAATAAGAGTGATTTTATGGGAAAGGGACATGCCACTGTATTATATTAAATGAAAGTAGAAGATAAAACCAGATTGCCTTGATGTCGCAAGCTTCCTTTCAGTGGTCCTTCGTTCCAACACACACACTTTCTCCATGCTTGCATGAAGAATATCCACTATGGCTTGATGGACAAATGGAGGCCTCAAGCATAAATTCAAATAGGATTCCTCACAAAATTCTAAACCTATTCTTTCATCAATTCTCTATTCAATCTTGCTTAACCTCTTCCTTGAGAAACCTTTCATTATATAGGAGAAGGAGAGATGGTTAAAGGGATGAGGATGATCCCACTAAATCTAATAAGTCAGTAGGATGCCAACCATGTGAATGCCAACTCATTTTCTAGAAGATCCTCTTCTAGAACCTTTGTAACCTCTTCTCCCTTTCAAGCTTTGAAGCAGGTTTGCACCCTACTTATAGAGCAAATTACGAACACCTCGCCATCCAAGTATAGTGTAGCCTGCAAGAATCAGGGTTTTCACACCCTACAATATATGCAGCCTGCGAACTCATCTTAAAAATATGTTTTGTAGAAGAAGACAAGAGTCAATTTTCTCAGGCAAAAGGTATTTATGAGAGCCTAAACACATAACTGTAGAGACATCACTAGAGTGACCAAAATAATGTGTAATAGAATGCCCCCCAAAGTATGAGGCTGGAACTCATGACAGTTGAAATACTTTGTAAAATGTGTGTGTGTGTCAGAAACAAGGATCACACTTAATCGGAAACCTGCAAACAATCAAGCATCTGCAGAATATAATACCAGTTCTAAGGTAGGCATTATCATTCTCAGACCACAAATGAATGAAATCACAAATGTAGGCCATGGCCACCAATCATACATCATGGATCCATTTCATCAAAATGCTACATAGCCACCAGGAATACAATGTGGATCTATGTGTTAGAAGACTCAGATTAGAACATAGCCACGTGACATACAAAGTGGGTCTATGTGTCAATACAAATCATAAATACTCCATCGCAACCTGGACCAAAAAAATGAGACCCGAGGTCTTCAATATCGTCGTCTGAAAGTATGAATCTAGCCATGTGATTACATGTGTCGAAGTCGAACATGGTAGAAACCATTTGATTACCATTCATTAATGAAAACCATTAACAAGTGTGAGGGAAATCACCATTGATGTCAATGACTCCCAAGGTACCTAAGTACAATCTGAATGAATGTGAATAAATGAGTTGAATTCGAACACTCGGCAAAATCTCTCGATCAGGGACCAATGATGTGAATCCATTGTCGAAAGTGAAGAGACCTACCATTAAGGCATGCAGGTTCTAAGGTACTAAATGATTTCTAAGTCTTATTCCCGGATAATAAGTTGGAGTCGACGGAAAAAGACTCGTCACAGGAGGGCCTTGATGTATCCCCCATCAATGAAATGAAATAAGTAATAGATTTTTAGGGTAAGTCAAAGTATGAATATGATTTGAAACAGACACAGGGAAGGCTGACATGGTAGGACTTGACAACTACATATGGCCGACTCAATGGAAGGCTTGTTTGGACTTCTCTTGAACATGTGAACGACATGACAAAGGTCTTGGCAGCATTGACTCAAAGACAACCCAAGATATGACCTTGTAGCAAGTCAAACGAGAGACAAAACGATTTCCAAACCTGGATTCAAATGACGAATAAGGGGTGTCATGTTCAAGAGAGACACGTATTTCCACTAATACAAATGAGAAGGCATATTCCTTTCCCAAAATTTCCCCCACCATTTCTAGTGAGTACATCTTTATTTTTACACAAGCTTGAGGAGGATAACATATGCTTGTTGATGTAAGTTCATCCTTCGGATGAGTCCCTCAGAGTATGTTTAGCGAACCCTAGGAAGGAGTGGTTCGGTCCCATAAGGGCCTTTTGATGTTTGTTTAACGAGTCCAAAGATAGAAAACTCGAGGGTTTTTCATGTTTTGAGAGTCTAAAAAACACTTAAAGAGAACTCTCCTAGTTCCTTTTTTGTAAATTAGTTCGATGAGACCGAAAAAGTGATAAACTATCGCTCATGGAATGTTTTCTTCAAATACTTTTACGAGCGTGAAAAGAACAAGATCGCTCGACAATATTTTCATTTTTATGGAGCGTGAAAATAGCTTAAAGGATACTCCCTTATTTTTGTTGTTTTCGTGTTACCATGATGAGTACGAAAAGACGAAAAAAGTATACTCGGTTGCGTTCTCATGTATTTTCGAGTGCGAGAACAAACGAAGACTGAGCTCGAGGTCTTTCCTACAAAACCCTAAAAATGTATTTGTACATGTGTAGAAAAATGCTCATACACCGTCGTTCGGGCTTCCAGGTCGTCTATCTGGGAAAAAAAATTACTCATAAAGCCATTAGGGTAATAGTTTTTTAGGCAAAATAATAAAAATAATATAAAAAATCAATGAAAAATAGTAAAAAAGTGAATAAATATGGATGAAAATCCCTTTTTACCATTTCATTGTTACTTTGTCAAAAAACTTGTCCAACACACCTCTTTTTTCCCAAATTTCTTCGGTCGATTATGGGAGGTACAAGCAGTCATTTAGCAAACGATTTCAGCCAACGAGGTAATCTCCTGATTCTTCAACTTTTTCATGGATTACATTTGATTTTTATTGGTAAATTTTAGTGTTTGAGTCCATTTTGGGGCCGGTAGGTGTGTTCAGGCATTCTTGCAGGTGGGCCATTCGGGACCTATGAGAACATAATGTTTTCGCAGGTGGGCTTCAATGCATCTATGATAATCTTGCGCTATGTGAAAGCTTCTCCTGCGAGGGATGAAAAATGGATTTTCGTGTATGTTTTTGCTCAATAAAAATTTATTCAAGAGGTTAAATTGAGTTTCTAACTTCCTCCTCATGACTCCATTGCAAGTATTGATCATCACGATGTTGGAATGGAGGGAAAGAGAACACGAGGAGGATGATGGCATTGCTGAAAATGATCTAGGTACAGTTGTTGCCCTCCAGGAATGTAGGATCTTAAAACTTTTCAGGATCTAGGGCATGAGAGCCCAACTTAGGTTGTTAGAGTACCTGATCCACATGTGGGATGTGGATCAATAGGTATTTCATGTAGGGGCCCACACGCTTACACTAGATATCGAGGATATCTATTTTCTGACAGGGTTGTCACAACATGGATACCATGGGACTCTGACTGGAGGTAGAGGTGGTGGAATTCCTATGAACGAGTATGTTCGCCAATATTGTGTTCCTGAGGCGAAGAGAAGAAAGGGTAAAGTCGCCATTTGGGGTGTCCAATATCTGACCTTACAGACTATCTTGTTTACCATTGCACGCATGGCAGGGAGTGCGACTCCGCACATGTCTCTCCAGAGCTATTTCCAGTATGCAATAGAGTGCACAGAGCCTCGGGTTTTCAACTAGTCAGATGCAGTTCTTCGCAGCATGAAGAGGAAACTGACAAAGTGCAGAAGGGGTAACCTAAAACAGTTCAGGTACGGGTTGATTTTGGTGTCTTTCTTCCTTGAGAGGGTCCCACTACTGCATCTATAGGTAGATTGGAGTTTACCGGCCCCACGAGATCCAAGGAGGATGGGGTGGTGTAACCTCATGGCTCATCACGTAGTAGGCCCTATAATCAAATATAACAATTCATTTTTTGACTGGTTGAGGCCCCAGATGCTGATGATTGATGACTATGCATATGCCAGCTTGGATTTCCAAGGAGATCCGGATTTGGTTCTTCTTGAGGATGCTTAGTGGGGTGACTTAGGTAAGAAGTACACATTTTGTTTTTTTAATTTTTTTTGTAAATTATATTAAAAAAATTTATGTTTTAGATCCAAGGACTGATCAAAAATCTCTTTTGATGACATAGATGTGGGGCCATATTGACCTCCAAGAACATATTCCATTCAGAGACGAGGGGAAGTGGCTCTAGTGGCACGATGGGATGTTGAGGACTGCGTGGCAATCAAACAGAACTTAGAGGGACTAGCTGTAGACGTCCCGGACATTCCTATTGGGGAGATCTTGAGATGCTATCAGTGCCATAGTGTGGGAGTGTTTGAGTCTCTTGGTCGACTACTCCGTAGGGTAGCATGCATAGTTGTATGTTACCATCAGCATCATCTATGATGCTATCTTATAGAATCCATGAGCTTCACATTTTGATATTTTGGTCTTTGGACAAAAACGTTTTGCAAAAC
>JASDQU010754116.1:20652-37031 GCA_032191745.1 Picea mariana | reverse complement strand
CAGTTAAACTCACATGCAACTAAAGACTTGCCACGATTAACTACATGCATGTCATTCCAATGGACACCAGTTGAGATAATAGGTGAAAGGGACAGTTGGCTATCAGTTGTGAGTTGTTCACACATGCATTGGATATGCTTATGAGCATGTGAAAATGATTCATTCGATACATTGTGAGAATTCAGATTGCAGAGTTTGTGCAGAGGAGGCAGGCTATCTGGTCACGGAAATTGGCACATGCATTTTCTAATTTGTGTATGACAGTGTGAGACGATTGTATTGTACTGAGAGCTCTTGGATTAGAGCTTTGTATGAGATTGTTTCATTATTCATAATATATGATAGTGGGGTTTTTAGCTTTACGCTTTCCCCGGTAAAACTTCTGTGTTCTGGGTTATTGATATTTCACTTTGTGCATTGTGGTTTAAATTGCTTCCGCAATAATAGTAGAAGCGATTCTGTATATAACAAGTTGTGGTAATTGTTAGATCAGGAGAATCGCAGGAATACATTAATTTGTATCGAAATTTCTACAGGCCATGCCGAGCTTAAAAACAACCCATGGGGGATGAAAATAAATATGATGGATCAGGAAATCCTATTAAAATTTTGCTCGAGGAATCCCTCTCACAACAATGGAATGAAATGATGGACAATTTCGCACAGATCCTTCGATGACTACCCACAGGAGAAGCATATTCATCAAGCGGCCATGAAACCCCCTTCAAGGTACAGGTAAATTTTGATATTCCATTATTTGAAGGACTGATATATGTGGATGTTGTAGATAAATGGTTGAATCTCCTTGAAGGATACTTTTCGGTCCACAATTTTTTCAATAGGGAAAATATCGCTTTTGCACTCCTCAAATTCGTTCCCCATGTTAAATACTAGTGGGATACTTACACTAAGAAAAGGTCCATGGAGGAATATACAATGTTTATGGTGGCCCCTACATGGGATTCCTTCCAGGACACCATTAAAGAATAATACTACCATTTTGGAAGCTACGAGGACCAGTACACCATTTTGACCACCCTACGTCAAGAAAGGGACCGGACAGTACTAGATTTCACCAATATTTTCCATACCCTACACACAAAATTGGGTATAAATACTCTGAGCATCATATGGTGCTCAAATACTATGGTTGTTTGCATAGATACATTAAAAAAATATGGATTTCTTAGACATTTCCTATTTAGGCACGGCTTATAGATACGTTGTCAATATCGAGCAGAAATTTAAGCAGAACGACGTGAGTTTGGATATGAAAACCCCTCAAAACTAAAGAAGGGCAAAGGCGGCGCCAACCCACATGGCCAGGGACTAAGTCAAGATGGTTTCCCTCAGGAAAACTAGTCCAAGCCGCAACAAAAGAAGGGAAATGATAAGATGAAGAAGGACACGGGAAAGTGGTGTGAGTACCATAAAAGTCCTTGGCACAACACTGAAGAATGTCGCTCCAAGAATTCCCTCATGGTTGAGCTAAAGGATTTCGAGTCAGAGATCAATTCTGATTCCGAGTCAAATCCTAAAGGAGGGAAGCAGATTATCGATGTTGAACCCAGTGCCACTGTCACTACCACCAAAGTCCGGCCAAACGAACTAGAAGAACTAGAGGAAGGGGAATGCCTCTTTCACTCGTAGATGTGGGTCAAGGGGGCTCTGATTCATTTCATTGTCGACAGTGGTAGTGAGAATAACCTGATTTCAGAAAAGGTCGTCAAGCAGTTGGATCTTCCAACGACACTTCACCTGAAAGCCTACACCATCGACTGGCTTCACCAAGGAAGAGATATCTGGGTCAACCAACAATGTCTTCTTCCCTACGAAATCAGTCCTTTCAAAGATGAGGTACTGTGTGATATTTCTCCCATTGAAGTTTTTGATGTTCTTTTAGGGTAACCATATTTGTGTAAGCGTCATGTTGTGTATGATTCTAGACCCCGTAGTGTTATTATTACTTTGGGTAGACAATTTTACAGGATCCTAGAGCTAGCACCGCCTACTTCTCTTTCTTTAATATCTACTAAGAAATGCGGTAAGGTCATTTCATAGACCAATAATTTTTTCTTCTTTGTGATTCATGCTCACAGTAAGAATAAGGTCGTCGCCACATCCATGGCCTCTACACAACTCCTCTCTTTGCAGAAGAAGCAAGTGGACGGGATCGTGGAAGAATACATAGACATATTCTCCTCACCTACAGGGGTACCGACACACTGCCAAGTCAAGCATGCAATTGATCTAACCCCCAGTGCACATTTACCTAATGCACCATTATATTGATGCTCACTGATGGAGAATAATGAAATCAGGCATCATATACGAGAGCTTCCTCAAAAGGGGCACATCAGACCTAGCTCCTCCACTTGCGGAAGCACGATTGTACTGGTGTAGAAGAAGGACATGACTTGGCGACTCTGCATTGATTACATAGCCTTAAAAAAAATCATAGTCAGGAAATGCTACCCCATTCCCAAGATTGATGACCTTCTTTAGCAACACAAGGGAGAAAAGTTCTTCAACAAGATTGACCTAAAGTCTGGCTACCACCAAGTTCCCATCAAACCAACTGATGTATGGAAGACATCCTTCAAGTCTAAAGAAGGTCGCTATGAATGGCTAGTCATGCCCTTTGGCTTAACAAATGCACCAACCACTTTCATGACGTTGATGGACGAAGTATTGTTACCCTTCACCAACTCCTTTGTGGTGGTATATTTGGATGAAATCCTCATCTTCAGCAGAACATGGGAGGAGCACATGAGGCATATTCAATAGGGTTTGAGCAATCTGTGGCAGCACAAGTTGTATTCCAACTTGGAAAAATGCTCTTTTGGTATGAACAGGTTCCAATACTTGGTCTACATTGTTGATGAGCATGGGGTACATGTTGATCTAGCTAATATCCAATTCATCTGTGGCTGGCCAGCGCCAACCACACTAACCGAGCTTCATATATTCTTGGGGATAGCTAGCTTCTACCGATGGTTCATGCTCGGATTCTCCTATATTGCATGTGCCCTCAACCATGTGACCGAGGGTGGTGGTAGGGCCAAGTTCGTGTCGGGGAAGGAGAAAAAATGAGCATTCGATTATCTAAAGCATTGCTTGTGCTCAGTTCTAGTACTCTCCTTTCGAGATCAACAACAACCATTCGAGATTAAGACTGATGCATTTGACTATGTTGTGGGCACAGTTCTCACTCATCATGATAATTCGGTGGCATACCATAGTGATACACTCGCTGATATTGTCCAGAAATGCCTCACCTAGGACAAGGAAATGTATTCCATTGTACAAGCCTGTCATCAATGGAAACAATACATTTTGGGGAAAGAGACGATCATACACATTGATCACAAGCCTCTGTAGTTCATAAAGACACAGGGGAAATTATAGAATGACCACCATCATAAGTGGTCCACCTACCTGTAACAGTTTCATCTCAACATAAAGTATAATACATGTATCTCCAATCATGTCATTGACTATCTCAGTCAGCCCCCAATGGTTGCACTCACCATTGTGCTCCATTCCTATGGACATGAAGCATCTAAGTGGCCTGAAATTTATTACAAAGATTCAAACTTCACCACCACATATCAGCTCTTGGGTACAGGCACAACTATCATTGATTTTCACATTCAATACGAACTCTTATGCCACCTATGCCATCTCTATGTTCCTACAAGAGAGAGTGAAAAGTTTATTTGGGAAGCCCACTATGGTCAGGTGGCAAGAAATTTCGGCATAGATAAAACCATGACCATTCTTAAAAAACATTTTTATTGGCCAAAACTTTTCCAAGATGTTAGCACGTATATCAGATCTTGCACTGCCTATGCCATTACCAAGCCAACCATTAAGAAGAAAGGCTTATATACCCCTCTTCCTATTCCTGAGAAGCCTTGGGAATCCATATCAATGGATTACATGTCTAGATTTTCATCCGCAAAGAAAGGAAATGAATGTGTGTTTGTGGTCGTTGATTGGTTTTCGAAGATGGCCATCCTCACAGCCTGTAAGAAGAATGTCACAGTAGCAGGTACTGCCAATCTCTTCTTTGAACGAGTGTGGGTCCACTTTGGGATACCACATACCATCATCTATGACCAATATAACATGTTCCTCAATACCTTTTTGTCAAGTCTCTGGTCTCTATTGGACACCAAGCTCACAAAATCCACTGCTTTCCACCCCCAAACCGATGTCCAAATAGAGGTCGTCAATCAAATGATTTTTCACATCCTGCGCATGTACAATTCTAACAATCCACATACATGGGACAAGAGTCTCCCATATGTCCAACACAGTTACAATAGGGCTCTCCATAGTTCCAATAGCCATATCCCATTTCAGGTGGGTCTGGGATTCCAACCCTTAGGACCCATTGATGTGGCACTTCCTCTTTCCACCGCACAGATAGACTCTTTCCCCGATCAATGTACGATCGACAAAGCCACCATATTCATTGAGAGGATTCAACACATCTGCCAACAGGTCCAAGATATTTTTCAGAAATCCAATGCTAAGTACAAACAGTTCCATGTACAACACAAGGTACCACACCAATTTCAGGTTGGTGACAAAGTCTTTTTACATCTGTAGGAGGATCCTCTCACCGGGTGCCATTAGAAGCTTCTCCCACTTTGTTATGGGTCTTACACTATCACCAAGGCTATGGGTAGCAATTCTTTTGATTTCAACACTTCACCCTTCCTTGGTATGCATCAAGTATTCAATGTGGATCTTCTTCAAACATATTTTCCACCATTATTGGACATGTCTAAGATAGCAGAACAACTGAAACTAACAGAGCTCAACCCTAACTTCATGGAACAAGCATCCACTAATTAGATAGTGGACACATAGGTCAAGGGAACTCACCAGCAACAGATCCATTTTTATTGGGTTGTCAAGGCAGGGAAACTCCTACACCAAGGCAAGTGTCTCACCCAGGGCCAAATCTAGCAGAAGTTTCCTCACTTGATATAGGAAATCAATGCAATAGAGACCATTTATTCCTAATGGGAGAGGATTGATCCAGTTTGATATTAGTGGGCACCCACCTATTCCAGCTGGCTCCTCGTGTCTGTTTTTGATCAGCATGTTCTTTTTTGGCTTTGTAATTGTGGGTTCTACATGTATGGGGATGTATGAATCCCCACACATCTTGTTGTACTTCCGGGGCCGTTTTGGGGCCCTAAACATTGTTTTTTTGGCTCTCCATAGTCAAACTATAGACATATTTAGAGTTTGACATAGGAATGTGTATTTCTCTAAAATACCTTTCTAACGGGCTATCGCGCGCCTAAAAGAGAGGTCCTATGCAAACGTTACAACCCTAGGAAGTTGAGCTACCAAATTACACCAACTTACCCGTAGGGCCCACATGACTTTTGGTGTTTCACCTTCTAGGGTTAGGTTTTTCAACTTCTGGGGTTTTGGAATTCATGAATAATATAAAAAAGGCCAATGGAGCCTCATTGTAATACATTCTGCTTAGACGGATGCGCATAGAAGCCACATCTCTTCTCAAAGATAACTACCACCATTCGAGCAAGTCTTTAGTTCTACAGTTTTACATTTTCACCCTATTTCATTATTTAATAGAAGATATTGTTCATTGGATATTTTTGTTAGTCTCCATATCTATGTGTTTATTGTATTCAGTCTTTTAATCAGTTCTTTATTCTCTTAAATCTTTATCGTATAATCAAAAGAGTATAAATATTGATAAGGTCTAGTAATTTGCAAGCCCAATTTTTCCATTATTATTTTCGGCATCAAATTATGTGAAACACCTGAATCTAGAATACAGTTATGTAACACATGATCATGCACAGTAAGAGTGATATAAAATGGATCCCTCGAGTATTTTATCATTTTCAATATGTGGTCCAAACATGATTGTTAGTTTCTCATCCTGCAAGTTAATAACATTAGCTTAACATTCTGCATCTGGAAAATTAATTACTTTTGAAATCTGCTTCTTGTAAACTTGATTTTTGGCAAGTTCAACCAAAGGGAATGGATTTTTAATATTATTTGATTCATTCTCTAGATTGAATATACCAACTAATTTTTCTAACTCTTTGGTATGTACTTTGTCTTCTTTGTTTTCCAGCGTTTTAGTTTGTGTTTCATTTTTTTCAACATGCTTTATTTTTTCAACATGCTTTATTTTAGTATCATGTACTTCAGTTGGTGATTTTGAGACCACTGCTTCATTTTCTTTATTCTGTGCCAAGAGATTTTTTGGTGAATTGGTAGTATAAATATTATCTCTTTGTCTCAAATAATATTTATTATGAAGCTCAACCATTATTAAATCGACAAGATTTGTATATTGTGATCTAGTATCTCCCAAGTTATTGATATTTTTCTCATCAAATAATGATCCAAGATTTAATGATTTTTCGTAGTCTTGTTGAGTTAAATGAGGTTTAATACCATCATCACTAAAATTGTGTATATCCTCATCTAATTCATCATAATCTTGAATATCATCTCCATGTATAAGAGTTTTTGTTTTAAAAGGGGTCTAAATCTTTTGTTCCTCATTCTTAATTTGCCTCTGTTGAATATGAGGGTTTGTATTGAGGTTTATCCTAAATTGATTTTGATTTCTAACATATGGGTCAAGTTTGGTTTTCTCAATTTCCATCTAGAAATTTTATTTGATAAATCTTTAATGATTTTAGCCATCTCATCCATATTTTCCTCTTGTGTGTTTTTCCCAGAACTGGAGGGTCCTCCTTCTTCTAAATCTTCTAAGTTCTCTTATTCCCATATCAACCTTTGTTTTCAGTTTTCCTGATGTTGTCATATTAGATTTAATTTCTATAGAATCATCTTGCATTCCAGATAATGTTCTAGCTATTCTTTCCTTTGAAAGTAAAGAAAAATCTAAATCAAATGCCCCGCAAAAGTAACTTTAGCAGTTGGTTGGGATGGTTTAACTTCGGCTAGGATATTTCTATATAGTTTACTAAATCTTTGGATAAATTCAGAAATAGTTTCAAACGTTTTATTCCTTAAAGCACCAAAATTAGTCAAATAATATAAATGGTCTTTTTTCTCACCTCATTGTCTTAACAAGGAATTTTATAAACCATCATATACTGCGATGGAATTTGCAGGTAGTCCCCTAAACCAAGTTCTAACTTGCTCCTAAAAAATCTATACCAATAGTCTCATATAAACATATTGATGTTCAATTCCAAGTATATCAACATATTGATCAAAAAATGCTATGTGTTTTTTAGCTGTTAAATCCCCTTCTCCCATGAATTTAGGTAAACTTTTCATAAATTCTTAGGTAAATCATGCAAAACTATAGAGAGGGATAAGAGGGAATATCTAGCAACGAATTTGGAAAAATACTTGGAAGAGGTGGTGGTGGATTTACATTTCCACCACCTCCACTGCCTCCTGCTCCTCCTACACCAAACATTGATATTTTTGGAGATGAGATACGAGGTTGCAATGTAAATTATCGAAGATTTGAAAAGACTGGTGTACTAGATCTTTGATTGTTTCATGAAGGTAATAGAGGAGACCTGCTAGATAATCAAAAGATGACAAATCTCATGATACAGATGTAAAATAAAACTTAGAAGGGAAATGAGAACTTGAACTTGGTATTTTAGATCAACTAGATGGGTAGATGGGGGAAGTGATAAGAGATGAACCCGAGTATAAAAGATAATCTTCGGGATTTACAGGGGTATAAACTTTTATTTCAGGAAAACTAAGGATAGGTCATGTATAGACAACATTGGGAACTAAATATGATTCCTTATTCTCACTGGTAAACGTGTCTATCAAAGAAAAAGGTGTATTCTATATTTTTTCTCCCTTTAGATCATTCAATTTTACTCCAGGAATTTCAACCTCTGGATTTTCTATTTTGAGTTCAGGATTACTAGTTCAGGATTCTACTAAATGAGGTTTATTTTGATGTTTTTATTTAGAACTAAGTAAAATTATTTATTCCACTGAAATATTAACATTAACTTGAGTAACCTTTGGTTGTGGCGCAAACCCCCCTCCCCTCTTCTCTCCTTCGGGGTTGCTCGACCTCTCAGTCTAGGATCACTTGAACACTTGAGTCAAATTGACTCTTTGGCTTCATACTAGAACATGATAACTTTATCATAGGTCCCTCTTTCTCCAAAGTGTGGGTCCTCTTAACCCCGCAACTCTCTTCTTGGACCTTCGAAGAGAGTTGGCAGCGGAACTTGTTCTCCATGCCAAGCCCTTTCTATCACATGACCTCGGGCTATGTCTTGGGGATCAACCACAAAAAGCACTTCAGGTTTTGAGCTTCAGCTCTTTCCATAATAGTCAGCTCCTGACGTTCCCGATCTTCGAATAGGAAAACTCAAACGACACAAGGATAAACGATCCATGTCCCTCCTTCTGATTGACGACTGTGATCTATTCATAATCCGACCTTTGGGAGTCTCTCACTATCCTCCTCTAATATCTCCTAGAGTACTTCCTTTTGACCTCCACGATCTAACACCACATGCCTCCTAACGATAAACAACCAAGATCTACTCCGCTCTCCAGATATTCGGTGATATTTCTCTCCCCTTATCGGTAAACTTTCGGAGTACTACTCCTCCAAATTGTGTGGATATCTTCCACTCGTCCTTTCTAGATCCAACCGTCTGAATTCAAACCACTCTTCACGACTTCACAAAGTTTTCCATTTGCCCTTGGAAAACCTCCCAGAGATCCAACTCCAGGATCTCCTAATCTTTCACCACCTGTCTCCTCCTGACGATGGACTATGTCATGGTCTTCGAGACTTAGGCAAGTCTTCGACCCTCTTACACACTTAGCACAATTTATGCCCGAGACGTAGATTGTTCTCAGACTTTCCTCTTCACTCCTTGTAGAGTCCTGTGATGACTCTCCTGAGATTTTTCTCGTCTTGAAAACATCAAGGTTCTCAGTTCTCATGTGCCCTTCTGCAGAACTCCTAGCGCTCTCTCTACAAACTCCATGATCTTCTTCCTGAGATTTTAATATGAACTTACTTTTCCCTTGGCGCACTCCTTGCTCTCATTTAAGTCTTATGCTGGCTTCTCCCTGAGCCTTTCCATAAGTCTTAAGGCATATCCTTCATTTGGTCAATGCACTCTTGCAAAGCCTTCCTTCCTTAGAGTGTTCAGTAACCCTGGGGTTCTCTCAATACATCCAACACTTCATCATGTGTTTCCCATGTGCATAATCGCACTTGCTCTATGCCCTCTTGGAAAAGTCTTACAGAGTGTTCAGTAACCCTGCAATGTGCTTACTCCCACACAATATTTCTTTCCAAGGTATTCAACAACCTTGAAATTCCCCTTAGATTCTGTGAATTATCCTGGTGTTCCCTCTTGGTAGCTTCTCTTCTGAATCGAATGAGTTCAGACACGCACTCCTTGCGTCGGCTCATAGATTCTTAACTCTCTATTGCGCACTCCATGCACTTAGCCTCAAGACCCAGAACTAATTCAACACACTCAGAGATAGAATATTATAATTATATCCTTGCAAACTATTTCTAGCATACATTTATAGCACAAATGCATATGAATGACATTCACAACTAAACATCCATTACATAGAAATTAACAAACAGGAAAATCTATTATCTTTCTATTAATGGTGGAATTCCCATTACAATACATGAGTCTGAACTACAACTGAGTCTCGGCTCTTAACAACTTCTTGGCTTACAATGATTTTCATCAAACTTGACCAGCCAACAACCTCTACTGGGAAACAATAAAAATATTTATACAAGAGGGGCTCGACGAGCTTCCCTCCAAGATAAGCTAGTGGTGTCTAATCATCATTCAAAATGCCTAACTAATGAGGCAGATTACAATGATAGAAATCTGATGTGAATCAGATGCAAATACCTCCTACTGTCAAACACTTAATGGAGACCTTATCTACAAATTGTGAGAAGGAACAACTTGGCTCTACTAGCCTGACAGCATTAATTGCCTTAATCATGATTTAGATTTTCAAAGGAAAAATGAGAGGGAAATGCCTCTCCCTTCCTTGAATTTGCACCAATTGTGATAATCAATTGGCGCGTGATGAGGTGGAGCAATGATCCTGCATCAGGTTGATATACCTTACATGTTGATGCATACGTATTCTATAGATATACTTTGGTTTTCAACAGTTTTTCAGGATCTGAAACTCACGTAGTATGCTTATCGTCTGGGTTTTTTCTGGTATTTTTTTGTCTGAATTCCAGCCTTTCCAAAATGGAGTGGCCAGGTGAAAAATAAAAAATGACCCTTAAGCTTGTGTTCAATTCTTGTTCATCATAAAAAATCGAAGATAAAATTTGTCATATACCCATGATTGTTTTTTTTTCCTTTCTTCACTCCCCGAGAAAGGTGCCAAAAATATGTTGCTCCTGATATTTACTCTATGCTCACACAATAATTTTAGGCATCCAAAATTTAAGAGATTTGTTTTATAATTATTTTCTACCTTCATTTTAAATATGAAACTTGAAATAAATTTAATGATTACAAAACACAGAGGGAATATCTCTTTCTTTGAGTTTTTTATAAATATTGAGAAAATAAAAAAGTAGAAATGATTAACAAAACTATGAAATAAAGTAAGGTATCCAATACTAATAAATATTACCTTATCCGCAGTAAAATAATCATGAGGTATGAGTCTTAAAAGATGAATTGAAATGAGGAGATCCACACAGATACAGGTCTTGTTTTACTCACAGTAATAATAGAGGAAAAATTGTAGCTGAACAAACTTCCAATTATATGGACCACGGTAGATGTATTACTAAATTCTAGTGTTTCAATCTTTAAGAACCATAGAATGAAGAAAATGAGATGTAGAATCTCTATATTCTGTTTGAAATTAGTATTAAGAAGGTTTTGTTTTACATTCGACCAGAAGAAGCCCTGATTGCACCTCTAATCTACCTATTTATACAAAAATTGTCTTAACCAAAAGTGGTTATACTTTCCATTTTATTATCTCTCAAAATAGAATACAATCTAAACTAAAAATATATTACAAAGAATTTGAACATCTTATGAGATTTCTTTCATTTGTTGGTGATTCATTCATCCTATATTTTCTCTTGGATACACTTGTCTTTTTTTTATCCTCGAATTGTGCATGTGGATCCAATAATGCAATAACAAACTTGGATGGTTCAATATTTGTATTTAATTCAAACGAAAAATAGTTTTATGCACCAATCGTAGATTTCTTTGAAATTGAACTACTGCCTTTTGAGTGATAT
The DNA here is from genome assembly GCA_032191745.1 of Picea mariana. Classification (NCBI taxonomy): domain Eukaryota; kingdom Viridiplantae; phylum Streptophyta; class Pinopsida; order Pinales; family Pinaceae; genus Picea; species Picea mariana. The sequence goes on along the minus strand of JASDQU010754116.1, from coordinate 25,723 downwards.
GATGTTCTAAACTTGGTTTCACTAGAAGATAATTTAATATTTTCAAATCAACATGATTAACCTGTAGCATAGAATTGTGTACCCTCTCTCTTCTTTTCTTCATATCTTCTCTATTCTTTTCACTCCGGACTTGCCCAAGTGTAGAGTGAATACCACTGACATCAATTTCTTCCATTTCTAGATCTACAACTAAAAGAGCATCAAGACAACCATCCTTTTCCTCTTTAGCTATCCTTTTGATTTATTCAAGATTATTTTCCTAGGAATTTAAAGCCATTTCTCCTTTTGTCTGCACAAATTATGAAAAAGGTGCAAGTCTTGGTACATTGAGATTTTTCCTCCACACTATAAATTCCTGAAATTTGGATCTAGCCATAGAATATTCCTTCTCTTTGTCATCAATAATCTACAAAGAGTTATTGATTACCTGATAATGTTTTTGGATAGTATCCAAACTTTCATACAAGTTTTGATGAACAATCTGCAGCTTCTCATTTATCTTTGATGCTTGTTTCTTGAAGGAATAAATATCAATTATTGTGTTCTCTATTGTGGCTATTTGAGTTTTCAATTGATTTATTGATGTATCTATCTGAGAGACCATGTTATTACTAAAGTGTTGATTTTTAAAAATTAATTTCAATTTATCCTCTAATTGTTTAATCTGTTGCTCAAAACCTTGCCTGACTTGGCTTATATAAAAAATGATTCTTTCTCTAGAAGTAACTTCCCTCTGTTTCATATCATTATGAAATTTTTCAATCAAAATATTATTATTTTTTCAGGTTGTTTTCTCAAATTATCCATTGACCATAAGTTAGCAGAACTGCAAATTCTCCGATTTGAGTCTGCTACCCCTTTTGTGGATTCAGGGTCACTTTATCCCTATCCATCATATATCATTATTTTCTTTTTGGTAATTCCTCCCTCTTTCTGTCGATATTTTATTCATATGATAACCTTCCTTTTATTGCTGGAAAAGAAATATGATGAAGGCATATATTAATGTTCAATAGGTGTCATATCATCTATATTTATAACCTATGAACATGGTAAATAAAAAATTGTTTCTAAGGGAGTCAAAGATGGTATGGGAGAAATAAGTGCAGTATATGCCCCTTGATTTGTGAAATCTTTCACAAGAGTTTCAGTGTTTGAAAATAATAGAGGAAAATTATGCCAATGTTTCATAAAAGCTTCAAACAATGCTAATAACTCTTCATCACTTTTACCTAGTATGGATATCTCTATAATTATTGTATCCTTGGACAATGATTCTGGTGGCCTTTCCACTTTTTTAGTTTTGTCCTCAGGAAAATCATGTTGATTGAGATTTTATTATTGTGCCACCTATGAATTTGGATTAAGCCTTTTTTTTATTGCAATATTTTAGGTAAATTTTTCCTTCTATGCTTTTGAAATATGAGAAAACCTGATTGTTGTTCTTGAGGAATACTTTGAAATCTGGATATAACCTCATCATATGATATAACTCCTCTGAAAAATTCATCATAAGGTGAATCTTCATGGATGTATTTCTTCATGTTAAATTGAGCCAAATGATTTTCTACCACCATATCCAGATCATGCTTCTTGAATTCGATGTCAACCAATTTAATATCGTCTAAGGTCGAAGCCTCTACCTTAGCATGTCCAAAATATGATAATAAGAATATACCAACCTGTATAGGAAAGGTTGGCCAAATGCTTTTATGTGTGGCCTTTAGTTCTTTGGTGATGCCTACTGAAACTGTATGATAGCCTACCTCTCTGCAAACAATTCTATCTGGTAGAAATCTGGGAAGAGAAGATGGAGATGTGAAACAACCAAAAAATATGATGTAAGAAAAAATTTCCTCAATGTACCAATCTACAATAGCACCCAGATTTCCAATAATTTGTTCTGAAATTTTGGGAGGAGGTTGACCATAGATAATTTCATGGATTGGAATGACCACATTGTGACAAATCTCATAAAAAGAATCATTTGCATTTTCCTCCCATAATTTATAATGATACAAATGTATATTCTTGGTGATAGTTGGATTCCATCTCCAATTCATAAGAGGAAATGGGGTTCTGAAACAAATTGCATCCATAACATATGAAGAAATATAGAAAGGAGCATGTTCTCCTTTAGACTTATGAGTTCTATAATACCCTATTTTTTTAGCTAGGTTATCCGACAACATCTTTCCTCAATAAAAAGTATAACCCTCTACAACTTCATGAATTACAGGAACCCACTCTATAGTAAAATGCATAGTATTTTTCTTTTCGAACAATCTAAAAAGAATCATGGAAGTATACAAAATATGGGCATCACAAGAGGCTATAGAGAATATATCATAACTATTAGTTTTGAATTTATTTTCATTTCTCCACTAGGTTTTCACTATATCATGAACAATTCTGTCATATTTTGTGCATTCATCATCCTCAAACTTCATTATAAATGATGCATGGTAAGTATATTTGGGGTTGAGAGTTAATTTATACATTACTTGAATGTCCTTAGGTTGGAATGAGCCAACAATGGTCTTATGATGACTGTAGATGGTTCTGGTTAGGATATCCACATGCTCTAAGGCCCATCGTATCATATTAGTATATGGAATCAGTTTCGACCAAGATGAAACTTTGTGAAGTTATGACTTAGCCACCTATCTTAGCTTGATTGCAATTGAATTATCTTCTCCTCCACTTGAATCATCATAATAGAGGGAATATTCTTGCTCTAAAATTTCGTAAACCTACTTCCATGATTTATTGGTGTCCATTAGTCGAGTGGTAGTATCTGAAAGAATGTATGAATTTTGGTTCGTTTCCTTTGCAAATGGATCTTGCTTCTTTATTTCTTTACATGGTGCCATGATTTCCAAATATCAATGTTAGCCCTCCTCTAAGAAGTAAAAATATGTGAATCCAAACTACTGAATGAAAAATTTATGGATGATAATGGAAAAATGATATGAAGTTCAAAATGCCTTTATTAAATAAAAATATTAAACAGTAATTATCTTTTCATTTAATCCATTGACGGGGTAATCATGCCAAATCTGCCAAATTTATTACCTGATGGTCATAAGATTTTCCAATATTTTACCTTAGTCACGTTGAATGCACCTTTAATGATCGCAATTAATGAGGATAAGATATTTTGGTGGTTTGACATTCAATATTTTTGAATGAGGAATGATAGATATCTCTCGAAGGCCAAATTCATGAAGCAATTAACCATTCTTTAATTTATTGTTTCATTTTAATTGATCGCAACTTATGGTCACTTTAACTTTAAGTGGTTTGGAACTCTAGGAGTCCGAAGTTTCAGGACTTCGTGAGTTTGGATTAGCAGTGTATAGAGTTTCCCCGAAGGAAAAAATCACGGAGCGATTACTTACCATTAATTACACCTACTAAAACATGTTTTACCCATTAATGTTCAACGGTTTATCATTTCGGTCATTCTGACACTTCGACGCTCTAACACTTCGATGCTCCGTCATTGTTTGAATTTTTTCTCAATTTGATCTTCCGAAGGACAATGTCTTGAAGTGATGTGTAAATATTACGTCACTTTTGATGATGTGTTATGAAAATATGTGTGACACGTGTCATCCGAAATCATGCAAATTATGTGACCAAGGGTGCCCAAAGTGAGTGCCATGTATCACCATGAGTAAATATTTCCAAGTGGAATATGATACATTAGCTGATTAATTTTAACATATTTTGTGGGAATTTGGGTCTCCGAGACTCTGGAGCTTCACGACTTCAGGATTTTTAGAAATTTAAACTTTTTGAGCTTGAAATCCTGAATCATGAAGTCCTGAAATGAACTTTGTATTCTCAATTGTTTAAACATTTTGATATTCTAGAACTCTAAAGTTACGAGAGTCATCAATCTAGATGACTGTCAAATTTTAATGGTTGGTACTTGCTCTGACTTATCAAGATGTAACAAACACATCTTTTAGTCTAAGAAATGATATTCCTAAGTTTAAAATTTTATTTTGAAAAGGAAAAAACAAAAAGGAATTTTGAAAAAATGATTTTTATTTGAAAATTTCATTAATGTTCTAACACCAGCCCCGAGAAAAGTTTTATTCTTTGTTTCAAGCTCGTTAAAAAATGAAACCAACCTCGAGCACAATTTCCTTATTTTTTTCAATTTTTTTTAAAAATAAAACCAACCCCGAGCAGAGTTTCATACTCTATTTCAAGGGCATTTAAAAATGAAACCAGCCCCGAGAACAGTTTCATTCTCTGTTTCAAGATCCTTTAAAAATTAAACCAACCTCGAGCATAGTTTCATTCTTTTTTTCAAGATTGTTCAAAAATGAAACCAACCCCAAGCACAATTTCATTCTCTATTTCAAGCTCGTTAAAAAATAAAGCAGATACTTGGAGCATACTTTTATCACTTTTTTGGGCTCGTGAAAACTATACGAAAAAGGAAATCTTTGGAGTTTTTTTTAATCTCTTTTTAGACTCTCTAAACATGAAAATATTTTTGACTGAGCTTGTTTCATTTCACAATCGTTAAAGGATTTGAAAGGGAATCTATTCGGTGTAAGTTTAACCATTTTTCAGAGCGAATGGACTAATTACAAAAAATAAATACTCTATTTACGCTTGGCTAGAAGAGTTCTCCATTGTATTGTTTTATACTTTTTTGGGCTCAGGGGACTAAATTTACGAAAAATAACAACCCTAGAGTCTTCTTTAAGTTCTTTTAAGACTCTCTAAACATGAAAAGAACGCCGAGTTTATCTTTCTGGGATCATAAAATTATACATTGAAGGACCCCTATGGGATCGAACCCATCCTTATTCAGGTTCATTAAATATGTGATGAGGGACTCATCGAATATGAGCTATACCAAGCATATTTTATCCTCCTCAAGTTGTTAGAAAACAAAGAGGTACTTGTCGTTGATGGTGGGGGAAAAGCTTAAGGAAGTGGGTGATTTTTTGGAAAGCATTATGGTAGCTACTTTTTGTCACCATTGAACATGGGACATGTTTGCGTCTTGTCTTATAGTTGGGTAATATGATTGTCTCTTAGTCAT
>JASDQU010754116.1:6625-20632 GCA_032191745.1 Picea mariana | reverse complement strand
ATATTTACTTCTTATCAACCATGACAAAACAATAATGAGTCATATTTACATCAAACACTATTGGGTCCATTACCCAAAACTTTGTGCTATGGGTCTTTGACATCAATGACAACCAACCTTAATCAACAGAAGGATCCTCTCACCGGGTGCCATCAAAAGCTTCTCCCACTTTGTTATGTGCCTTACACTATCACCAAGGCTGTGGGTAGCAATTCTTTTGATTTCAACACTTCACCCTTCCTTGGTATGCATCAAGTATTCAATGTGGATCTTCTTCAAACATATTTTCCACCATTATTGGACATGTCTAAGATAGCATAAAAACTGAAACCAACAGAGCTCAACCCTAACTTCATGGAACAAGCATCCACTAATTAGATAGTGGACACACAAGTCAAGGGAACTCACTAGAAACAAATCCATTTTTATTGGGTTGTCAAGGCAGGGAAACTCCTACACCAAGGCAAGTGGCTCACCCAGGGCCAAATCCAGCAGAAGTTTCCTCACTTGATATAGGAAATCAATGCAATAGAGACCATTTATTCCTAATGGGAGAGGATTGATCCAGTTTGATATTAGTGGGCACCCACCTATTCCAACTAGCTCCTTGTGTCTGTTTTTTATCAACATGTTCTTTTGTGGCTTTGTAATTGTGGGTTCTACATGTATGGGGATGTATGAAGCCCCACACATACTCCAGGTGGATATGGGTGGCCTCTCGCCTAATCCAAATGGATTATTTTCTATTTTTTCATGTCAACACATCTTGTTGTACTTACAGGGCCATTTTGGGGCCCTAAACATTGTTTTTTTGGCTCTCCACAGTCAAACTATAGACATATTTAGAGTTTGACACAGGAATGTGAATTTCTCTAAAATACCTTTCTAACGGGCTATCACGCGCCTAAAATAGAGGTCCTATGCAAACATTACAGCCCTAGGAAGTTGAGCTACCAAATTACACCAACTTACCCGTAGGGCCCGCATGAGTTTTGGTGTTTCACCTTCTAGGGTTAGGTTTTTCAGTTTCTGGGGTTTTGGAATTCATGAATAATATAAAAAAGGTCGATGGAGCCTCATTGTAATACATTCTACTTAGACGGATGCATGTAGCAACCACATCTCTTCTCAAAGATAACTACCACCATTCGAGCAAGTCTTTAGTTCTACAATTTTACATTTTCACCCTATTTCATTATTTAATAGAAGATATTGTTCATTGGATATTTGTATTAGTCTCCATATCTATGTCTTTATTGTATTCAGTCTTTTAATCAGTTCTTTATTCTCTTAAATCTGTATCGTATAATCAAAAGAGTATAAATATTGATAAGGTCTAGTAATTTGCAAGCCCAATTTTTCCATTATTATTTTCGGCATCAAATTATGTGAAGCACCTGAATCTAGAATACAGTTATGTAACACATGATCGTGCACAGTAAGAGTGATATAAAATGGATCCCTCAAGTATTTTATCATTTTCAATATGTGGTCCAAACATGATTGTTAGTTTCTCATCCTGCAAGTTAATAACATCAGCTTAACATTCTGCATCTGGAAAATTAATTACTTTTGAAATCTTCTTCTTGTAAACTTGATTTTTGGCAAGTTCAACCAGAGGGAATGGATTTTTAATATTATTTGATTCATTCTCTAGATTGAATATGCCAACTAATTTTTCTAACTCTTTGGTATGTACTTTGTCTTTGTCTTCTTTGTTTTCAAGCGTTTTAGTTTGTGTTTCATTTTTTTCAACATGCTTTATTTTTTCAACATGCTTTATTTTAGTAGCATGTACTTTAGTTGGTGATTTTGAGACCACTGCTTCATTTTCTTTATTCTGTGCCAAGAGATTTTTTGGTGAATTGGTAGTATAAATATTATCTCTTTGTCTCAAATAATATTTATTATGAAGCTCAACCATTATTAAATCGACAAGATTTTTATATTGTGATCTAGTATCTCCCAAGTTATTGATATTTTTCTCATCAAATAATGATCCAAGAATTAAAGATTTTTCGTAGTCTTGTTGAGTTAAATGAGGTTTAATACCATCATCACTAAAATTGTGTATATCCTCATCTAATTCGTCATAATCTTGAATATAATCTCCATGTATAAGAGTTTTTGTTTTAAAAGGGGCCTAAATCTTTTGTTCCTCATTCTTAATTTGCCTCTGTTGAATATGAGGGTTTGTATTGAAGTTTATCCTAAATTGATTTTGATTTCTAACATATGGGTCAAGTTTGGTTTTCTCAATTTCCATCTAGAAATTTTATTTGATAAATCTTTAATGATTTTAGCCATCTCATCCATATTTTCCTCTTGCATGTTTTTCCCAGAACTGGAGGGTCCTCCTTCTTCTAAATCTTCTAAGTTCTCTTATTCCCATATCAACCTTTGTTTTCAGTTTTCCTGATGTTGTCATATTAGATTTAATTTCTATAGAATCATCTTGCATTCCAGATAATGTTCTAGCTATTCTTTCCCTTGAAATTAAAGAAAAATCTAAATCAAATGCCCCTGCAAAAGTAACTTTAGTAGTTGGTTGGGAAGGTTTAACTTCGGCTAGGATATTTCTATATAGTTTACTAAATCTTTGGATAAATTCAGAAATAGTTTCAGACGTTTTATTCCTTAAAGAACCAAAATTATTTAAATAATATAAATGGTCTTTTTTCTCACCTCATTGTCTTAAGAAGGAAGTTTATAAACCATCATATACTGCGATGGAATTTGCAGGAAGTCCCCTAAACCAAGTTCTAACTTGCTCCTAAAAAATCTATGCCAATAGTCTCATATAAACATATTCATGTTCAATTCCAAGTATATCAACATATTGATCAAAAAATGATATGTGTTTTGTAGTTGTTAAATCCCCTTCTCCCATGAATTTAGGTAAACTTTTCATAAATTCTTAGGTAAATCATGCAAAACTATAGAGAGGGATAAGAGGGAATATCTAGCAATGAATTTGGAAAAATACTTGGTAGAGGTGGTGGTGGATTTTCATTTCCACCACCTCCACTACCTCCTGCTCCTCCTACACCAACCATTGATATTTTTGGAGATGAGATACGAGGTTGTAATGTAAATTATCGAAGATTTGAAAAGACTGGTGTACTATATCTTTGATTGTTTCATGAAGGTAATAGAGGAGACCTGCTACATAATCAAAAGATGATAAATCTCATGATACAGATGTAAAATAAAACTCAGAAGGGAAATGAGAACTTGAACTGGGTATTTTAGATCAACTAGATGGGTAGATGGGGGAAGTGATAAGAGATGAACCTGAGTATAAAAGATAATCTTCAGGATTTACAGGGGTATAAACTTTTATTTTAGGAAAACTAAGGATAGGTCATGTATAGACAACATTAGGAACTAAATATGATTCCTTATTCTCACTGGTAAACGTGTCTATCAAAGAAAAAGGTGTATTCTATATTTTTTCTCCCTTTAGATCATACAATTTTACTTCAGGAATTTCAACCTCTGGATTTTCTATTTTGAGTTCATGATTACTAGTTCAGGATTATGCTAAATGAGGTTTATTTTGATGTTTTTATTTAGAACTAAGTAAAATTATTTATTCCACTGAAATATTAACATTAACTTGAGTAACCTTTGGTTGTGGCACAAACCCCCCTCCCCTCTTCTCTCCTTCGGGGTTGCTCGACCTCCCGGTCTAGGATCATTTGAACACTTGAGTCAAATTGACTCTTTGGCTTCATACTGGAACATGATAACTTTATCATAGGTCCCTCTTTCTCCAAAGTGTGGGTCCTCTTAACCCCACAACTCTCTTCTTGGACCTTCGAAGAGAGTTGGCAGCGGAACTTGTTCTCCATGCCAAGCCCTTTCTATCACGTGACCTCGGGCTATGTCATGGGGATCAACCACAAAAAACACTTCAGGTTTAGAGCTTCAGCTCTTTCCACAATAGTCAGCTCCTGACGTTCCCGATCTCCAAATAGGAAAACTCAAACGACACGAGGATAAACGGTCCCTGTCCCTCCTTCTGATTGATGACTGCGATCTATTCAGAATCCGACCTTCGGGAGTCTCTCACTATCCTCCTCTAATATCTCCTAGATTACTTCCTTTTGACCTCCGCGATCTAACACCACATGCCTCCTAACTATAGACAACCAAGATCTACTCCACTCTCCAGATATTCGGTGATCTTTCTCTCCCCTTATTGATAAACTTTCGGAGTACTACTCCTCCAAATTGTGTGGATATCTTCCACGCGTCCTTTCCAGATCCAACCGTCTGAATTCAAACCACTCTTCATGACTTCACAAAGTTTTCTATTTGCCCTTGGAAAACCTCCCAGAGCTCCAACTCCAGGATCTCCTGATCTTTCGCCACCTGTCTCCTCCTGACGATGGAACATGTCATGGTCTTTGAGACTTAGGCAAGTCTTCGACCCTCTTACACACTTAGCACAATTTATGCCGGAGATGTAGACTGTTCTCAGCCTTTCCTCTTCACTCCTTGTAGAGTCCTGTGATGACTCTCCTAAGATTTTTCTCAGCTTGAAACCATCAAGGTTCTCAATTCTCATGTGCCCTTCTGCAGAACTCCTAGCACTCTCTCTACAAACTCCATGATCTTCTTCCTAAGATTTTAATATGAACTTACTTTTCCCTTGGCACACTCCTTGCTCTACTTTAAGTCTTATGATGGATTCTCCCTGAGCCTTTCCATAGGTCTTAAGGCATATCCTTTATTTGGTCGATGCACTCTTGCAAATCCTTCCTTCCTTAGAGTTTTCAGTAACCCTGGGGTTCTCTCAATACATCCAACACTTCATCATGTGTTTCTCATGTGCATAATCGCACTTGCTCTATGCCCTCTTGGAAAAGTCTTACAGAGTGTTCAGTAACCCTGCAATGTGCTTACTCCCACACAATATTTATTTCCATGGTATTCAACAACCTTGAAATTCCCCTTAGATTCTGTGAATTATCCTGGCGTGCCCTCCTGGTAGCTTCTCTTCTGACTCGAATGAGTTCAGACACGCACTCCTTGTGTCGGCTCATAGATTCTTAACTCTCTATTGCGCACTCCGTGCTCTTAGCCTCGAGAACCAGAACTAATTCAACACACTCAGAGATAGAATATTATAATTATATCCTTGCAAACTATTTCTAGCATACATCTATAGCACAAATGCATATGAATGACATTCACAACTAAACATCCATTACATAGAAATTGACAAACAGGAAAATCTATTATCTTTCTATTAATGGTGGAATTCCCATTACAATACATGAGTCCGAACTACAACTGAGTCTCGGCTCTTAAAAACTTCTTGGCTTACAATGATTTTCATCAAACTCGACCAGCCAACAACCTCTACTGGGAAACAATACAAATATTTATACAAGAGGGGCTCGACGAGCTTCCCTCCAAGATAAGCTAGTGGTGTCTAATCACCATTCAAAATGCCTAACTAACGAGGTAGATTACAATGATAGAAATCTGATCTGAATCAGATGCAGATCTCTCCTACTATCAAACACTTAATGGAGACCTTATCTGCAAATTGTGAGAAGGAACAACTTGGCTCTACTAGCCTGACAACATTAATTGCCTTAATCATGATTTAGATTTTCGAAGGAAAAATGAGAGGGAAACGCCTCTCCCTTCCTTGAATTTGCACCGATTGTGATAATCAATTGGCGTGTGATGAGGTGGAGCGATGATCCTGCATCAGGTTGATATACCTTACATGTTGATGCATACATATTCTATAGATATACTTTGGTTTTCAACAGTTTTTCAGGATCTGAAACTTGCGTAGTATGCTTATCGTCTGGGTTTTTTTCTGGTATTTTTTCGTTTGAATTCCATCCTTTCCAAAATGGAGTGGTCAGGTGAAAAATAAAAAATGACCCTTAAGCTTGTGTTCAATTCTTGTTCATCATAAAAAATCGAAGATAAAATTTGTCATATACCCATGATTGTTTTTTTTTCCTTACTTCACTCCCCGAGAAAGGTGCCAAAAATATGTTGCTCCTAATATTTACTCTATGCTCACACAATAATTTCAGGCATCCAAAATTTAAGAGATTTGTTTTATAATAATTTTCTACCTTCATTTTTAATATGAAACTTCAAATAAATTTAATGATTAGAAAACACAGAGGGAATATCTCTTTCTTTGAGTTTTTTATAAATATTGAGAAGATGAAAAAGTAGAAATGATTAACAAAACTATGAAATAAAGTAAGGTATCCAATACTGATAAATCTTACCTTATGCGCAATAAAAGAATCATGAGGTATGAGTCTTAAAAGACGAATTGAAATGAGGAGATCCACACAGATACAGGTCTTGTTTTACTCACAGTAATAACAGAGGAAAAATTGTAGCTGAACAAACTTCCAATTATATGGACCACGGTAGATGTATTACTAAATTCTAGTGTTTCAATCTTTAAGAACCATAGAATGAAGAAAATGAAATGTAGAATCTCTATATTCTGTTTGAAATTAGTATTAAGAAGGTTTTGTTTTACATTCGACCAGAAGAAGCCCTGATTGCATCTCTAATCTACCTATTTATACAAAAATTGTCTTAACCAAAAGTGGTTATACTTTCCATTTTATTATCTCTCAAAATAGAATACAATCTAAACTAAAAATATATTACAAAGAATTTGAACATCTTATGAGATTTCTTTCATTTGTTGGTGATTCATTCATCGTATATTTTCTCTTGGATACACTTGTCTTTTGTTGATCCTTGAATTGCGCACGTGGATCCAATAATGCAATAACAAACTTGGATGGTTCAATATTTGTATTTAATTCAAATGAAAAATATTTTTATGCACCAATCGTAGATTTCTTTGAAATTGAACTACTGCCTTTTGAGTGATCTGATGTTCTAAACTTGGTTTCACTAGAAGATCATTTAATATTTTCAAATCAACATGATTAACCTGTAGCATAGAATTGTGTACCCTCTCTCTTCTTTTCTTCATATCTTCTCTATTCTTTTCACTCCTGACTTGCCCAAGTGTAGAATGAATACCACTGACATCAATTTTTTCCATTTCTAGATCGACAACTAAAAGAGAGTCAAGACAAGCATCCTTTTCCTCTTTAGCTATCCTTTTGATTTATTCAAGATTATTTTCCTAGGACTTTAAAGCCATTTCTCCTTTTGTCTGCACAAATTATGAAAAAGGTGCAAGTCTTGGTACATTGAGATTTTTCCTCCACACTATAAATTCCTGAAATTTGGACTAAAGCCATAGAATATTCCTTCGCTTTGTCATCAATAATCTACAAAGAGTTATTGATTACCTGATAATGTTTTTGGATAGTATCCAAACTTTCATACAAGTTTTGACGAACAATCTGCAACTTCTCATTTATCTTTGATGCTTGTTTCTTTAAGGAATAAATATCAATTATTGTGTTCTCTATTGTGGCTATTTGAGTTTGCAATTGATTTATTGATGTATCTCTCTGAGAGACCATGTTATTACTAAAGTGTTGATTTTTAAAAATTAATTTCAATTTATCCTCTAATTGTTTAATCTGTTGCTCAAAACCTTGCCTGACTTGGCTTATATAAAAAATGATTCTTTCTCTGGAAGTAACTTCCCTATGTTTCATATCATTATGAAATTTTTCAATCAAAATATTATTATTTTCAGGTTGTTTTCTCAAATTATCCATTGACCATAAGTTAGCAGAACTGCAAATTCTCCGAGTGAGTCTCCTACCCCTTTTGTGGATTCAGGGTCACTTTATCCCTATCCATCATATATCATTCTTTGCTTTTTGGTAATTCCTCCCTCTTTCTGTCGATATTTTATTCATATGATAACCTTCCTTTTATTGCTGAAAAAGAAATATGATGAAGGCATATATTAATGTTCAATAGGTGTCATATCATCTATATTTATAACCTATGAACATGGTAAATAAAAAATTGTTTCTAAGGGAGTCAAAGATGGTATGGGAGAAATAAGTGCAGTATATGCCCCTTGATTTGTGAAATCTTTCACAGGAGTTTCAGTGTTTGAAAATAATAGAGGAAAATTATGCCAATGTTTCATAAAAGCTTCAAACAATGCTAATAACTCTTCATCACTTTTACCTAGTATGGATATCTCTATAATTATTGTATCCTTGGACAATGATTCTGGTGGCCTTTCCAATTTTTTAGTTTTGTCCTCAGGAAAATCATTTTGATTGAGATTTGATGATTGTACCACCTGTGAATTTGGATTAAGCCTTTTTTTTATTGCAATATTTTAGGTAAACTTTTCCTTCTATGCTTTTGAAACATGAGAAAACCTGACTGTTGTTCTTGAGGAATACTTTGAAATCTGGATATAACCTCATCATATGATATAACTCCTCTGAAAAACTCATCATAAGGTGAATCTTCATGGATGTATTTCTTCATGTTAAATTGATCCAAATGATTTTCTACCACCATATCCAGATCATGCTTCTTGAATTCGATGTCAACCAATTTAATATCGTCTAAGGTCGAAGCCTCTACCTTAGCATGTCCAAAATGTGATAATAAGAATATACCAACCTGTATAGGAAAGGTTGGCCAAATGCTTTTATGTGTGGCCTTCAGTTCTTTGGTGATGCCTACTGAAACTGTCTGATAGGCTACCTCTCTGCAAACAATTCTATCTGGTAGAAATTTGGGAAGAGAATATGGAGATGTGAAACAACCAAAAAATATGATGTAAGAAAAAATTTCCTCAATGTACCAATCTACAATAGCACCCAGATTTCCAATAATTTGTTCTGAAATTTTGGGAGGAGGTTTACCATAGATAATTTCATGGATTGGAATGACCACATTGTGACAATTCTCATAAAAAGAATCATTTGCATTTTCCTCCCATAATTTATAATGATAGAAATGTATAGGCTCTGTGATAGTTGGAGTCCATCTCCAATTCATAAGAGGAAATGGGGTTCTGAAACAAATTGCATCCATAACATATGAAGAAATATAGAAAGGAGCATGTTCTCCTTTAGACTTATGAGTTCTATAATACCCTATTTGTTTAGCTAGGTTATCTGACAACATCTTTCCTCAATAAAAAGTATAACCCTCTACAACTTCATGAATTACAGGAACCCACTCTATAGTAAAATGCATAGTATTTTTCTTTTCGAACAATCTAAAAAGAATCATGGAAGTATACAAAATATGGGCATCACAAGAGGCTATAGAGAATATATCATAACTATTAGTTTTGAATTTATTTTCATTTCTCCACTAGGTTTTCACTATATCATGAACAATTCTGTCATATTTTGTGCATTCATCATCCTCAAACTTCATTATAAATGATGCATGGTAAGTATATTTGGGGTTGAGAGTTAATTTATACATTACTTGAATGTCCTTAGGTTGGAATGAGCCAACAATGGTCTTATGATGACTGTAGATGGTTCTGGTTAGGATATCCACATGCTCTAAGGCCCATCGTATCATATTAGTATATGGAATCAGTTTCGACCAAGATGAAACTTTGTGAAGTTATGACTTAGCCACCTATCTTAGCTTGATTGCAATTGAATTATCTTCTCCTCCACTTGAATCATCATAATAGAGGGAATATTCTTGATCTAAAATTTTGTAAACCTACTTCCATGATTTATTGGTGTCCATTAGTCGAGTGGTAGTATCTGAAAGAATGTATGAATTTTGGTTCGTCTCCTTTGCAAATGGATCTTGCTTCTTTATTTCTTTACATGGTGCCATGATTTCCAAATATCAATGTTAGCCCTCCTGTGAGAAGTAAAAATATGTGAATCCAAACTACTGAATGAAAAATTTATGGATGATAATGGAAAAATGATATGAAGTTCAAAATGCCTTTATTAAATAAAAATATTAAATAGTAATTATCTTTTCATTTAATCCATTGACGGGGTAATCATGCCAAATCTGCCAAATTTATTACCTGATGGTCATAAGATTTTCCAATATTTTACCTTAGTCACGTTGAATGCACCTTTAATGATCGCAATTAATGAGGATAAGATATTTTTGTGGTTTGACATTCAATATTTTTGAATGAGGAATGATAGATATCTCTTGAAGGCCGAATTCATGAAGCAATTAACCATTCTTTAATTTATTGTTTCATTTTAATTTATCACAGCTTATGGTCACTTTAACTTTAAGTGGTTTGGAAATCTGGGAGTCTGAAGTTTCAGGACTTCATGAGTTTGGATTAGTGGTGTATAGAGTTTCCCCGAAGGAAAAAATCACGGAGTGATTACTTACTGTTAATTACACCTACTAAAACATGTTTTACCCATTAATCTTCAATGATTTATCATTTCAGTCATTCTGACACTTTGATGCTCTAACACTTCGATGCTCCGTCATTGTTTGAATTTTTTCTCAATTTGATCTTCCGAAGGACAATGTCCTGGAGTGATGTGTAAATATTACGTCACTTTTGATGATGTGTTATGAAAATATGTGTGACACGTGTCATCCAAAATCATGCAAATTATGTGACTAAGGGTGCCCAAAGTGAGTGCCATGTATCACCATGAGTAAATATTTCCAAGTGGAAGATGATACATGAGATGATTAATTTTAACATATTTTGTGGGAATTTGGGTCTCCAAGACTCTGGAGCTTCACGACTTCAGGATTTTTAGAAATTTAAACTTTTTGATCTTGAAATCCTAAATCACGAAGTCCCAAAATGAACTTTGTATTCTCAGTTGTTTAAACATTTTAAACTTCTAGAACTCCAAAGTTGCGAGAGTCGTCAATCTAGATGACTGTCAAATTTTAATGGTTGGTACTTGATCTGACTTATCAAGATGTAACAAAAACATCTTTTAGTCTAAGAAATGATATTCCTAAGTTTAAAATTTTATTTTGAAAAGGGAAAAACAAAAAGGAATTTTGAAAAAATGATTTTTATTTGAAAATTTCATTAATGTTCTAACACTAGCCCTGAGAAAAGTTTTATTCTTTGTTTCAAGCTCGTTAAAAAATGAAACCAACCTCGAGCACAATTTCCTTATTTTTTTCAATTTTTTTTAAAAATAAAACCAACCCCGAGTAGAGTTTCATACTCTATTTCAAGGGCATTTAAAAATGAAACCAGCCCCGAGAACAGTTTCATTCTCTGTTTCAAGCTCCTTTAAAAATTAAACCAACCTCGAGCATAGTTTCATTCTTTTTTTCAAGCTTGTTTAAAAATGAAACCAACCCCGAGCACAATTTCATTCTCTATTTCAAGCTCGTGAAAAAATAAAGTAGATACTTGGAGCATACTTTTATCACTTTTTTGGGCTCGTGAAAACTATATGAAAAAGGAAATCTTTGGAGTTTTCTTTAATCTCTTTTTAGACTCTCTAAACATGAAAATATTTTTGACTGAGCTTGTTTCATTTCACAATCGTTAAAGGATTTGAAAGGGAATATATTTGGTGTAATTTTAACCATTTTTCAGAGCGAATTGACTAATTACGAAAAATAAATACTCTATTTAAGCTTGGCTAGAAGAGTTCTCCATTGTATTGTTTTATACTTTTTCGCGCTCAGGGGACTAAATTTACGAAAAATAACAACCCTAGAGTCTTCTTTAAGTTCTTTTCAGACTCTCTAAACATGAAAAGAACGTCGAGTTTATCTTTCTGGGATCATAAAATTACACATTGAAGGACCCCTATGGGATCGAACCCATCCTTATTCAGGTTCATTAAATATGTGATGAGGGGCTCATCGAATATGAGCTATACCAAGCATATTTTATCCTCCTCAACTTGTTAAAAAAAAAAGAGGTACTTGTCATTGATGGTGGGGGAAAAGCTTAAGGAAGTGGGTCATTTTTTGGAAAGAATTATGGTAGCTACTTTTTGTCACCATTGAACATGGGACATGTTTGCGTCTTGTCTTATAGTTGGGTAATATGATTGTCTCTTAGTCATGCCAATCCTATGAGTCATCATACTCCTTCATGTCACCCAAATAGTGCCCTAGTTATCTTCACACTATGTTTTGTTCTATCTCTCAATCGAGTCAATTCTTCCAAGGCATTTGTTGTTCCTTACAATGTTCAAGGGAAGTTTCAACCTAAATCCACCACTCTGAAGTATTACCAACATTCATACTCGTGTCAATTTGCACTCATTTGATCTATCATATTACATCGCTTTCCTATGTCAGTTTTGTGTTGATGATGGGGGATACATCATGGCTCTCCTTTGACGAGTTTATTCCTATCAACTTCAACACATTATCCGAGAATTAGAATTAGAAATAATTTAGTATATTGGAACTTTCATGCCTCAATGGAAAGTCTCCTTTCCTTTTATAGTAGGTTTACACCATTGGCCTCTAATCGAATGATTCCATGAATGTTCAAATTTAACTATTTTATTCTCATTCACTGCAATGTATTGTCATACCTTGGGAGTCATTGTCATAATTGGTTATTTCCCTCATATTTGTTAATGTTATATATCAATGGCCGGTAATAAAGTGGTTTCTACCATGTTTGATATCATCACATCTATTCACATGGCTAGAATCGTACCATTTCAGGATCGTGATGAAGAACCCAGGAACTCCTCAGACACCCATGATGTGATAGAGACTATTTAAGTACTTAGAATATTACAGTATGGTCATCATGTTGACAATATTACTGATATATNCTTTGGTGTCCATATACTTAGTCAGTGATTTCATGGATCCACAGTGTATTGATCGATGACCATGCTTTGAGTCAGTGTATTTTGAGCATGGGTATTCCTACCTCGGGGGTGATATGTATATATTGTTTTATGTGTGTTTGCAGCTTCCACCTAGATCTCCTATTCCAACACCCTCACATACATATTTTTGTGAAGCGTTTCAACCATCAACTTTTCTTCCGACCTCACACTTTAGGGGGCATATGTTACACACCTAAGTGTCGCACTACCAAATGTCGCACTTAAGAGTCGCAACTATTATACACCTAAGTGTTGCACACTAAATGTCACACCTTAGAGTAAAACTTAAGTTTTTTCCTTTACCAAGTTCCATGACTTGATCACCATTAATAAGTGTTTGTCATGACCCCTATACAAGTTGGAATGGAAACCTATCAATTAGAGGTCAAAATACTACCTTTTTCTTGATATTTTGTCCTTGTTTGAGCTTCATCACCCCCATTCCCATATACAAGGAAGGATAAAATCTTATCATCACTCCCCAATAATGCATTAGGGAGATTTAATCCCTTTTTCATCACCCTATGCATAATTATGGGGGGGGGCGATGAAGTAGTTGCAACCATCATGCCTTGATTTGTGATGTTGTTTCTAGGATATTTCAGTTGGTTAAGGGATTGTTTCTATCTACCTCCTATTCAAGGAAAGGTCAATATTTTTCATTGAGCCAAATCCTCATTTGACCACATCCTCTCCTCAAAACTATCTTAGGGTTGTGATGTCTCAATGACTATATAATGGAGAACATTCTTGAGTGAAAAAGGAGGGAGAATTGAGAGAATCATACTTATGATTGTGTGATATCAAAGAGGCAAGAAAGGAGAGTGTGGAGGAGTTGTTGCAACATAGGGATTGAGATTGTACATTCTTCACTATTATTTTCTTTCCATTAATATATAACTTTGCCTATTCCTATCACCCCTTTGTGTTCACTACATGCATCTATATTATTGTTTAATTCATCATAGATAGATATGTTTATGCTTAACAATATAGTGTGGAAGAAGAAGGTTTCATTTTGTTCCTTGCAAAACTTTTCTTGCACCTAGGATCTTGGACATCAAGATCAAAGGCTGGAGTAGTGAGGACAAACAACGTAGAAAGGTAACGCATCCATCCTTATCTTCTCATTCTAATTTTTGAAATAGGTCTAGGGTGAAAGTAGTAAACCATTTGTTTTCCTTATTTCTTGGATCAAAGGTGGTTTTCACCTATCCACAAGGTGAAATTTACCACAATAACCCCCCCA
>JASDQU010754115.1:17297-31419 GCA_032191745.1 Picea mariana | reverse complement strand
ATGATTTTGTTCTTGGTAATGTTCACTTGCATCCCTACCTCCTGACAAAATTGTTCTAAGGCCTTTAAATGTTCTCTTAATCCATGTGTTGTTTTTGAAATTAGAATAAGATCATCCGCATATAAAAGTAGCTTCACCACATACCCTGCTATATGGACACCCTCTCCACCCATCCTACTCAACCAAGCTTCCAACTTATCAATGTATAAACTAAACAAAGTGGGAGATAAAGGACATCCCTGTTTAAAGCCAATATCACTACCAAAACATTCGAACATTCCTTCACTTGTTTTGATTTTAGCTCTAACCTTCTCATAAATTTTTTGAATTGTCACTCTATATCCATTTGGGATACCCAACTCTTCCATTATGTTCCATACTTTGTCTCTAGGCACTGTGTCGAAGGCTTTCTTAAAGTCCACAAAACAACAATAGGTTGTTTCACCTTGTTTGTTCCATATTTTCTCTATCAAATGTCTAAGGGTGACACAATGATCAATGGTAGAATGACTAGGTATAAAACCTACCTACCCTTTTGCCCTTTTACCCTCATCTTTTGCCCAATTGTTGTTTCTTTTTTCTATCATGCTCCCAAAAAGATTTCCCATGAGGGGGTTGACCATAATAGTGCAGTATTTGGAAGGGTTATTGATATCACCATTCTTAAAGAGAGGAATGACCACACTGGTGGTCCATTCACCCGGAAAATTGTCTTGAATGAACCCATTGAAAATTCCTTTTATGTGAGGTGCAAGGAGCTCAACCCCCCATTTTAAAAATTCATCTTGAAGTTCGTCTATGTCCTCCGCTTTGTTGCTTGATAATTGCTTTATTCCTTGCTTGATATCATCCATTGTGAAGAGTTCCACTGTTGTTTTCACTATGGGACGAGTATCTTTCTCGTGTACCCGCTCATAAAGGAGCCTCACATATTCTAATCATTGGACATCTATAATATTGCTTTCAGTCTACTTTCTCTTTTGTTGTAGTTCTCTCCAAAATCCTTTGGGGTTGTGTTTTCCAAGAGAGATTAACTCCTTTCTTCTTTCATTTACATAATCTTGTTTTTTTTAGTGTACTAATTTTTCATATTTCTTCTTGTTTTCTTTTCCCAAATTTCTCTCTTTTAGAGATCTCTTGGTTGCCTTGCATTCTTCATCATACCATGGATTTTACAGAAAGGTACTTGTAGCCCTCTTCTTGGGATGAGACCTTTTACATGCACTTAAGGCCTTGTGGATTATTTGGATCAACAAACTACTGTGAACATGACCACTGTTAGAGAAAGATTTGCCTCACCCTATGCAATATTGCAAAGAAGGCCTTATTCCATTTCCCTATGCAGACTTATCTTCCCTATTACTAAAATCCAGAGACAAAAATACAATTTTTTCCACTTGTACGCATGTTGCACACTATACATCAAGCATATATGTTGGTTGCTCCACTACAACCCGCATACATCAGGATTTGTGCCAGAAAATCAAAATTAAATGTCAAATTTCCATGTCACAATAGGAGATCTCTGATCCTTGTCCTTCCATATACTGGAAACGTTCTGAATCGGCCCTTTAGTTGCATTTTGAAGGCTATAAAGAGGCCAATTATGAACTATGGTAAAGGAGAAAGAATTCAACTTTGAGAGCAAAGTTACTTTGGAGAAATTATTTACTTCATATTGAGTCTACATCCCTTTGTCCTTTAAGTCTGAACACAGTGTTCAGCCCTCAAGCTCTTCCCTTATTGATGGAGAATATCATTATCTCCCTTATATGAGCTTTCCTTTTGTGGAGGATTGAAGTGGTGGAGGCCCAGCTGGAAGGAACTTGGTTTCTTGGTTTCGAACCGTGCTGACACAGAAATCTGTAATATTTTCACTTTTGTTGATCATTTATTAATAGAAATACGGATTTCCCATCCAATTGATATCTTGCAAATATATGAGTTATTATCCATGGGCGTATTTGTTATGTATATTGATGGATTATGCTATCTAATGTGCTAACCCTTTTATATTATCACCGTATGCTCTTTTTTCTTGTTTTTTGAGAACTTGTTGGAGGTATATAGCTTTGGGTTGAAGTGCTCAATGGTGGTCTTCATCGAACATTTGGACGAGGTAGGCCTCTTTATTATCTCGCTTGCATATTGGTTTATATAACATGTGTTTGCAATGGATTTGATTTCTGCAGTCATTTCCGTCTGTTGTGGTTCACCCTAGCCATAGAGAGATTTTCCTTGTAACAGAATTGGCAACCATACTAGGGATTGAATCTTCTTTCTTAGGGTTTGAAGTACTTTTCTCCTTAGATTTCTCTTGTTTCTATTGTGGTTCTTGTCGTATCATTGCTTGACAGCTCCTGTTCACTATGGGTCTAAGTTTTCAGCCTTTCTCTCTTGCCTGGCCTTGTTTCAAAGCTTATACGTTCCTTTTTCCTTGATAGTCGTGTATACACGTAGGTTGTCTCATTCCAAGCTGCATATATACGCTCTGTTTTCCTAAACAGTCGCATACACCTCTTTTCCTTGCCTGTTTGCTTGGTATGGTGTTTGTTGGGTGGGATTTGATGCTTGCCGAACCCTCTTGGGTCTCTGTAGTGCATGTTAAGTGCTTGTGGGATGACATGAAACCCTCTTTTGGTTGAATTTTTGGGCGAAGTCTTTCTCTTCATATTTTCATTTTTATTGTCCTTGTACATTGGGCTGGGTGTTTTGTTGCTTGATATCCTGCTTGAGTTATCTCTTTTTTATACACAGTAGGGATATGTATCAAGTTACTTTTTAGTCCATGCATTTTCAATTTTCGATATATTGAAAATACAAAAAAATAGACATTTTGCATTGCTTGGCACTTTTTGTCTTTTGAGTCCTTATCATTAGCTTGGTGCATATAGTGAAAGATTGCATTTTTAATTATGAATTGCAAAGTTGAATCTGAAAAATTGCATTGTTTTAGAAGCATATCATTCATTGAAAGTTAAAGTTAGGACTTTGCATTATTTTCATATTTACTTTTATTGTAGAGTCATAACGCCATGAGTTTCACTACCATGCCTTTTTGAGTAATCACGACCATAAAATCAACACTATAATTTAAAACTTATTAGTAATGATTTTATTTTCTAGGGTGCACATTCTAGCCTAGGATTTAGTGCCTTGGAATAGGATTTTGTGAGTAAACTTCTCCAAGGCAATTAAATCAACATATGTGTCTGAGTCAGGGAGTGGAGAAATCCATTGTATAATTGGTAAGATTAGGAGGCTCCACTCACACTGGAGTTAATCACGAGGTCGTGCAAAGTTGGTTGAAGGGATATCCCCCCGATACCTTCCTAGCGTCATAGATATTTTTGGGTATCTATTCATATCTAGGGATCTTGTTAGTACTTTTACCTTCGTGATAGGCAATGCTTTCAAGGTTTCGGTCTTTTCTACCCTACCCATACGGTGGACCTGACTTACGAATGCTTGCAAGTGCATCGGTTATATAGTGGTTTATTATTTGCTTGACTTAGGTGTCTCATAGGTTACTTGCAGGGGTTATTCTGCAGGTACCCTGGGTCAGATAAGGGTCAAACAACACACAACCTTTATGGAGGATTGCCTCTCTTGGGGGATCTGACCGACTGGTTGTTAAGCCCATGAGGGCCCTTATAACTAGTTATGTTACCTCTGATCTTTAGCAGGGAGTCTCAGGCCTGATCCAGGTGGATATCGGTGGCCACCCACCTTTTCCAACTGGCTCAAAATAGTTTTCTGACAATTTTGGTAATTTACTATTTTTAGCAGTTTTTAACTTTTGTGGCCATTTTGAGGCCCTAAATGATGTTTTTGGGAAAATGGGGATCAATGTGAAAGTTCCTTCCACATTTCCTCCAAAATAAATCTCCTCGACGTTACCTTTCCAACAGGCTATCATGCGCCTAAAATGGAGATCGTATGCAAAAGTTACGACCTCGGGAAGTTGATGTACTAACTTACCCAAACGGGGCCCACATGACTTTTGGCGCTTCATCTCCTAGGGTTAGGTTTTTGGATGTCTAGGGTTTTTGGAATTTTTGTTTATTGTAAAAAGGTCTTCAAAGCCTCATTGTAATCATCTTCTTGTGAATGCGAGTAGTCGTCACATGTCTTCTCAGAGATAAGTTGCCACAATTCTAGCGAGTCTTTCACTTTGTGTTTTTACAGTCTCTGTACATTTCTTTCATTACTATAAATCATGTATTATTGTATATCTATGTTTATGGTTGCATCTCTAATACATTTATGTTATATTATTGAATATCTATGATATCTCTGTGCATTTCTTTATTATATCTATGCTCTCATTTCATGCCGAAAATAATCTGGATCAGTGGTATCAGAGCAGGCTGCTCTTGATTGTTTTTTTCAGTGCATGTACCTGACAAGGTAAGAGTATAACAAGTTGGGTCTCGAGCGTGTCTCTCTTGAAGACAATCTCTCTCACACACTCAAGAAACCCTCCATGGCGGAAGAAAAGAAAAACGATGGAGCAGACGATCCTATAAATTGTTGCTTGAGCAAGCTCTCAAGCAACGAAGGGACGAAATGATGGAGAATGTTTCCCACATCCTTCAATGCCTGCCGATAGCAACAGACGCATCTTCATCAAACAACCACTTTGGAAGCACCTCTCCTTTCAAGGTACAGGTTAATTTTGATATTCCCATATTTGAAGGTCAGATAGATGTGAATGCCCTAGACAAATGGTTAAATCTACTAGACAGTTATTTTTTTGTTCACCATTTTTTCGACAGGGAAAAGATCACCTTCACACTCCTTAAATCTCTCCCCCATGTCAAACATTGGTGGGAAACTTACTGGGAGAAAAATTCCACAGAGGAATCCGGAATATATGGGGTCGAGCCCACTTGGGATTTGTTTATGGATGCAGTAAAGGAACAATATTACCCTGTTGGAAACTATGAGGACCAGTACATGAGATGGACCACATTGCGGAAAGAGAGGGGCCAAGCAATTCCGGAGTTCACCAATACCTTCCATACCTTGCGCACCAATATGGGTATCAAATAATCTGCACGAAATTTGGTTCTAAAATACCATGGGGATCTACATAGATACATCAAAATGAAATGGATTTTCTGGACATCTCATCACCCGATGTTGCTTATCAATATGCTATTAAAATCGAGAAAAAATTTAAGCACCAGAACAAATAGGAGTTCAGGTCTACGAATACGCAACAACCAAAGTATGACAAAGATGACCCTAACAAACAGTCTCCCAAAAACTAGTCCAAGCCACAGGAAAAGAAGGGTCACAGGAAGACAAAGAAGGACATTGGAAAATGGTGTGATTTCCACAAACTCCCTTGGCACAACACTAATGAATGTCGCTCAAAATAGTCATTGGTGGCCGAGATCAAAGATAAGGAGCCGAACCTCGATTCAGAATCTGATTATGAAAATACTGGTAAAGTACAAATCATTGACATAGACCCCACTGCTATTGTCATGACCACAACAATTCAACAAGAAGAACCAACAGATCCCAAAGAGGGGGAGCACCTTTTTCATTCATAGATATGGGTAAACAGGACCCCGCTGCATTTTATTGTTGATAACAGAAGCTAGAAGAACCTCATATCAACAGAGGTCGTCAAACAGTTGGGATTGTCGACAACACCACACCCATAGCCATACAACATCGGATGGCTTCGCCGAGGACGAGATCTTTGTGTCAGCCAACATTGTCGATTGTCATACAACATCCAACCCTTCAAGGATGAGGTATTATGTGATGTTGTGCCACTAGATGTATGTGATGTTCTCTTGGGCCAGCCATATATGTGGAGACACCATGTTATTTGTGAGTCTCGACCCCGCAGTGTCATTGTTTCTCTAGGGGGTCATCTCTACAGAATACCAGGGGTATTTCCAACTATTGTTCCACCTAAACAGTGTCACCAGGTAGTATCTCATATTGCAAAATTCATCTTCTTCACAATTTGTTCAAAAGGGGAACAAAAGGACAATGCAACCACTACATCCTCACCCCAAGCACCTTCTATCCAACAAAATTAGGTCGACAAGGTTATAGAAAAGCGCAAAGATTCCTTCTGCACACCATCCTATCATGTAGCTCAACTTGTTGAACAGCCTCAACCTCAACAGGTTCGTGACAGACTTCCACAAACTGAGTAGCGTGACGTCTCCAACAAGGCAAGTAGCTCACCAAGATTCAGATTCATCAAACATTTTTTCCTCTCCCCCGAGCACTCAACGCAATGGAGACCATTTCTTCTTAAGGAGGGAGGATTGATCCAGGTGGATATCGGTGGCCACCCACCTTTTCCAACAAGCTCAAAATAGTTTTTTGGCAATTTTGGTAATTTACTATTTTTAGCAGTTTTTAACTTCCGAGGCCATTTTGAGGCCCTAAATGACATTTTTGGGAAAATGGGGAGAAATATAAAAATTCCCTCATTATTTCCTCTAAAATGAATCTCCTCGATGTTACCTTTCCAACAGGCTATCATGTGCCTAAAACAGAGATCGTATGCAAAAGTTACGACCCCGGGAAGTTGATGTACTAACTTACCCAACCAACCTTATATGAACTCTACCAGAACCCTAGATGGCCTGCAAATCCACAAGCACAATCTTTCTCGGGAGGTTGGGGCCAGATGTTGCAACCCCATCTCCCTTTTTTTGCCACACTTAATCTACCAGATTTATCTAAGTTAATGAATAAACCTGTGAGTCACGATCTTACATGGCCCCCCTTCCCCACCAAACTTCCTTCAGACATCCCAAAGTTCGAGGGTAAGAATGGAGAGGATCATGGTGATCACGTCACTACCTTTCACCTTTGGTGCTCATCAAACTCCCTTAATGACGATTCTATTCATTTGAGATTATTTCAACGCACCCTCATCGAAGTTGCCGTGAAATGATACATTGAGATACCTAGGAGGAAATATGGGACTTTTGGTTAGTTGGTATTGTTTTTTCTTAACCACTTCTAGTTGCCCATCCGTTATGATGTTGGCCTAGAATTGTTGTCAAATTTACGCTAGGATACCACCACTCATATATCATGCCATATCCAAGAGTGGCGTAGATGGAAGAGGTTGATTAAGACCCATATACCCCCAGCCTTTCTTTTAGAATGGTTTCTTAAATCTTTGCACCCTCCTATTTCAAAGGACGTGGCTACTTCTGGGGTTACCACTGAGGAAGAAGCAATCTTTAAGGCCCAACAGTTAGACTTGATATATGCTTAGTCTGGAATGTTATATAACCTTCTACCAAATGCACCGCGGTCAACTTACAACCCGAGACAAAAGCTCAGACCTCATGCCGATGGCATTGTAGGTGCTGCCAATGTAAAGACCGCAGACTCGGTGACAAGTCAGATGAAAGAATTATCTCTAAGCCAGTCTGCAGGAGGACCATCCTTATCTGTGTCTTCCAATCCCACTCAGTTGGTGGATGTACACTCCGTGCAATCTTTGGCCAACCCGAATGGTAACCAACAACCAGGAGGGAATAAGAAGAAAGGGCGTAATAACCGTAAGGGTGGAAAAAATGGTAATAAGCCCAAGGACAATAATAATAATGAGAAGATGGGTAGTAATGCTAGATATGGAAAATGAGAAAGACGTAAGGTGAAGTTTCCCTGTAAGCTTTGCACAGGCGATCACCTTACCCATTTGTGCCCCAAACTTGCAGAAGTCGTGAGGCTATTATCTCAATCGCCCTCAATGTTGATGAATCCATTCCCACAAAATTAGCACCTAGCCTCGAGCTCCTCAAACGTCGGAAATACGGCTGGTGGGAGTCAAAACCAGCAATCGCAAGACGAAGACCATTTATGTATCAACATGGTCGATGCAAAATTTAATGTAGCCACTCGATCTCGAGATTATAGTTTTAAACAAACTATTCCTAGTCTAGAATCTCCTCCTCCTCCTCCAGATATGACTTTACAAATTGAGAAATTGGAGCCACCGCCTCGTATTTTGAAAGGACTAATTAAGCGCTCTACCCATAACCCAAATGCTAGAGTCTCCCAGAACTACTCTATTGTTGAGGACCAAGGTCAAACCCCTTGTGCAATGTCGGTTTTGGAGGTACTCCAGATGTGTCCTTCACAGAGGAATGTCTTTCTCTCTGCTTTAGGATCTCTAGAACCCAGTGGTTCAAAAGTTATCAAGTTTGATGTCACAGATGTTAAGCCTCGCTTGCCTTACCATGTGGCTTTCCAAATCCACGTGGAGTACTCAAAGTATACCATCAAACATGTGGTTGTTGATGAAGGCGCTGCTACGTGTGTGATGTCCCTGGTCTGTTGGAAAGCTCTTGGTTATCTGATTCTTTCAAAGTCATCGAACATGTTGACTGATTTTGACAGTCATTCCTTCTGCCCTCATGGTATTCTCCCTACCTTTCCGGTCCAAATAGGTGGGAATACGGTAGAGGTAGAGGTAGAGGTAGTTGATGTTCCTCTTGATTATAACCTGTTACTAGGTCACAATTATACTTATGCTATGATCATTGTCATGTCGTCCATCTTTCGTACTCTTTGTTTTCATCGTGAAGGGAATATTGTGACGATCGATTAGTTATCCTTTGTGTTCTCTAGTCCTAGTGCATCTCTTGGACTGTCGATCCCTGTGTGATGAAAAATTCTCAGCTAGCAACTGATAATATCAGTGTCGGAATGTATTCTTCCCTTATGGGTACTTTCAATTTCTCGACACTGAGCCATCATGTTTATGCCATGTTCAGTAAGCCCGTCTCGACAGGGAGGCCCATTCCTTTCCGCACTTTGTATTTTAGTGATCTATGGACCCTACCTTCCCCGAATTCATCTTGTGAAGGTAAGTCGCATGTTGGGATGGCCATGCCACTATCAGCTGTAGAGATTGCTTATCAAGATGTTCTCTACTCTTCTGTCGATCCCGATCATGTTCCCTCGCCAACGGATGAGGAGGATCTCGTGTCTAGGCCCATGTGGGCCACTTCATTGTCTTGTTCACATGATTTCCTCAATGTGACTTTGCCTTCAGACGAAGCCATGAATGGTTCTGAAAAACCTTGGGATGATATGCATCACCACTCTTATTTTCTCCCAGACCTTGAAAGAATTGAACAAGACAACTTTCGATCTACTTTGAGTGAGATAACTGGTCACACTATGGTTCCACTTGATATGCACGGCATTTATGCTGAAGGAAACATGGCGGACATTTCTCCTACTGTCACGATTGACATGTCTCATACCCCTGGAAAGGTTGAAAATGTAAATATCGTTGCAAATTGTTCGCCAGAAGAAAAACCTGATCTACACAGAACTCTTCAAGGAATTTCGAGACATATTTTCTTGGTCTTATGAAGAGATGTCAGGAATCGACCCTCGTATTTTCGAACATGAGATTAGAACTTATCCGGATGCTAAACCTGTTTGGCAACATCTTAGAGCTATGATCCCTCGAAAATCCCCTGCTATTAAGGCAGAGGTGGAGAAGCTACTTAATGTTGGCTTCATCTACCCAGTTCCCTTGACCGAATGGGTATCCAACCCCATTCCTGTAGATAAGAAACAAGGAACCATCCGTGTATGTATGGACTTTTGCGACCTGAACAAGGTTTGTCCTAAAGATAACTTTCCCACACCTTTCATCGATCAGATCCTCGACGAGTGTGTGGGAAGCAAAGTATTTTATTTTATGGACGGATTTTTAGGGTATAATCAAATTCAAATCAAACCCGAGGATCAACACAAGACGACGTTTATTTGTCCTTAGGGTACTTTTGCATACCGGAAAATACCTTTTGGTATTAAAAACGCTGGAGCAACCTTTCAATGTGCCATGACTTGTTGCTCTTGTTGCTCACTCTCACAAGAGATCGGATCACGTTATTCACCTTCGCCTTGTTTTTGAAAGATGTCATTACTATAGAATATGGTTTAACCCTCACAAGTGCATCTTTTGTGTTAAGTCTGGTCATCTTTTGGGATTTCTAGTTTTTGAGACTAGGATCATGGTAGATCCACTTAAGGTTGAGGCAATATTCGATTGCCTCCCCCGGGCACGATTAGACAACTTCAGGGTTTACAGGGGAAAGATAACTTTCTTCGTCGGTTTATAGTGAATTATGCCACTATCACTAAAGGTTTCATGCATCTTTTGAAGAAGGACACCCCTTTTATCTTGGATGAGCGAGCCCAAGAGTCCTTCGATGCTTTGAATAAATCTTTAGTGTTGGCGACTTTGTTAAAGCCGCCTGGATACAATAGGGATTACCTTATTTATATCACCACATCCGAGGATACAATTGGTATGGTGCTAGTTCAGGAGGATGATGAACTCCACGAGAACATCATCTACTATCTAAGTCGAACTTTAATCGGTCCTGAACTTAATTACTCTCATGTTGAAAAGATAGCTTTGGTTGTTGATCACGCAGTCTAGCATTTGCGTCACTATATATTACTTTGCAAGACTACCATGGTTGTGGATGTCAATCCATTTCAATATGTCCTTACCAGGCGTATCATAGGGGGAAAATATAATAAATGGATTGTCATTTTACAAGAGTTTGATCTCGATTTCACATTCATGAAATTCAAGAAATACCTAGTCTTAAAAGAGTTAATATCCAATTTTCCACGATTAGATGAGGATGTTATCCATGTTGATTTGTTTGTGGATGAACACATTTTTCTTGTCTCGTCGTCTGACCCTTGGTATGGAGACATTGTTCTCTATCTTCAGACCTTGAAGTTCTCTCAGCATCTCTCATGAGATGACTGATGGCGTATAAGATACCAACATAAAAAATATACTATCATCAGTGACACTTTGTATCGCCGAGGAATAGACGATATCTTGCGTAATTGTTTAACTCACGGAGAAGCTGAGTCTGTTCTGAACGATTGCCACAGTGGAGGTTGTGGTGGTCATCAATCTAGGCTTGCGACAGCCCAAAAAATCTTGCGAGTTGGTTATTTTTGGCCTACTATATTTAAAGATTGTATTGAAGCGGTTAAGAAGTGTCACCCCTGCCAGGTGTTCACTCAGAAAATGCACTCGCATCCATCCCCTCTTCATCCATTCATCACTGTCGGTCCCTTCACCAAGTGGAGGGTGAATTTCATAGATTGCAACCCAGCTTCGGTTGGGGGGCATCAACACATTATCGTGGTCATCGACTACTTTACTGAGTGGGTTGAGGCCATGCCTACAGTTAAATCCAATGAGAAGAATACAACCTTTTTTGTATTCAATCAGATTATCGCCTGGTTCAGTATCCCGAGTGAGATTGTCACTGATCATGGCAGTCACTTTCAGAATGAAATGATGGAAGAAATAACAGCTAAGCTGGGGTTTAGACATGGTCATTCATCTCCTTATTACCCCCAGGAAAATGGACAAGTAGAGGCCATCAACAAGTCTCTCAAGACCATTTTGCAAAAACATGTCAATCAGAGTAAGTCCGATTGGCACATCATGCTATATCCTGCACTCTGGGCATACCGAACCTTGGTCAAGACTGCCACCAGATTTTCCCCTTTTCAGTTAGTACACGGTGTGGAGTTGATTTTATCTGTTGAATGTGAAATCCCTTCTCTTAAGTTGGTATTTGTGCTCCTACCTCACACTTCCGATATCGAGCGACACCTTGTACACCTATAGAGTCTCGATGAGTAGCATCAAGACGCCTCTATGGCTATCGAGGCAAACAAACGACGTGTTAAGGTCCAGTACAATAATTTTGTCTGTCCTCGGTTGTACGCTGAGGGTGAATTTGTCCTCTTATATGATCAAGCCAAAGAACCGCTGGGGGCAGGAAAGTTTAAACCCATGTGGCATGGTCCTTACATCGTGCAACGTGTTCTAGAAAAAGGAGCCTATAAGTTAGAAGATTATGAAGGGAATAAGTTGGTTGAGCCCATAAATGGGATCTACTTGAAAAGATATTACGCTTGAGCCCTAGGCTTGGGTGGACATTTATGTATACTAATGTAATTTAGTGTATATATATTTTTCCTTTCGTCTTCAGGTTGATTATTGAGTTTTCACTTGGTTGAAAGATGTCAACGAAGTCTTCGGTCTACCTAGGATTCGTAGACGGAGCCAGTCTTCATACAAAGAACTTGGCTTTTGCCACTTGGGTCGTTTACTCGCTCGAGGGTCTACTGGTGTCTTCAGGGGGCGTATGCCTAGGGCCATCCACGAACAATGTGTATGAATATAGCATTGTTATAGAACTTTTTCGCGATGCTATCTCATATGGCATTCGTTCATTAGAAGTTTTCTTGGATTCCCAGTTAGTGGTATGTCAGTTGAACGGTCGTTACCGCATGCATGATCCTACTTTACTCCGATGATTCCTACGGGTACGTCTTTTAGAACAAAAATTTGATTTTATTACATATTATCATATTCCTAGGAGTTCTAATCATGTATCTAATGCTTATGCTAATTTCATTTTAGATTGGCATTTGCCACATAATTAAAATTAAAGAAAACATCTCATCAATGTACACATTGTAAAATATAAGTAAAGTCGAAGATCCCTTTTTATATATTTCAAAAATATGGTGTTTATAGTACAAAAGTGGGGCTAAAACCCTCAATACAAATATACAGTCGGTATTACAATATCCCCCGACATCTACGCTTGTGGCGCCAGATGTATATCATGGTAGAAAACCACAACATTTGTGAGACGCCGAAAGAGTCGGACCCATGCCCTGGGTACACCAACCACCTGTTGCTACATGGCTTTAGGCAGATCCTCTACCTGAACCATGGGTATCCTGTGAATCAAACATGACAGGTTGCCTTGCATGTTTTGTAGGACCCTCTCGGATTCTCCTCCCGCCACCTCGTCTCCCCGATTCCCCTGTCGATGTCGAGGGAAGTCTTCTGGCCGTCACGGACCCACATCTGCATTACAAAAAGTCTAGTCAATACTTAATCACCATCCAAAAACATTTTTGTCCTAATTATACAAAAATACAAAAAAATGAAATATGTAAAAACATTTGACATACCTATGTCACTGTCCAAAGCGATGACCTGTCTCCGCCACTAGTAGAAGAAGTCCTCATTGTAGGGTGTTGGAACCTTACCTCCCCCCTTTCGCCTCATTACCTTGGTCCACCGTGCCATGAATGGATTGTGAGGTCCTCTAGGAAGAATCTCAACTCTAGGTCCCAGATCTGGAACCCGCTCGAAAAAGAAACTGCCTAGGATAGAGGCAAACACAAAAAAAAATTTACTCCCCTATTTGCACTCTGTCAACTGGCTCTTCGTGTTTTCTAGTAGGGAGTTACACCAGTCATATAATGTGGGTCTCATACACTGCACTGCATAGAAGATGAGTGGTCTTGATGCCTGGTGCAACGAGGCCAAACTTGTGATCCTGGTCAATACTAGGACGATGATATTCAGACTGAGGTTGTTTATTTCCTGGATAGGGACTTGACTCCCTACCTTAGGAGTCCCTGTGAAATAGTGGGCATCGATGTATTCCTCTATCTTCATCCCACTGCCTTCTCCCCGTGATTTGAGGTTTACAACCTCTTCTCGATGCAATAGACCAGTCAGAAAATAAATGTCCTCTACTTCAATTCTCAATGGTTTCCCATCGAGATTGAAGCTCTCACTCTTAGGGTCCTAGTAACCCACCAGCATATCCAAGAACCTCACCTGGGTTCTCATTCCTTTGAGTGCCCAAAACTTATACAAACCACATCGCTTTAAGGCCATTTGGGCCCCGGAATCTTGATCTATAGCAGCATCGACCTCCTCGTGCTCTCTCTCTCTCCATTCAAGAACCATCCTGTCAAAGAAAAATAAAATTTTGAGTTAGAACCCTTCAAAATGAATGTTTGCGTGCTTGTATGCAGATTACTTTACACACAGTCTTGTGTAGGGATTGATATACGCCCCCTTTAGTTAACACATGAGTGTATACCTCGTCGTATACGTGACCTAATCAAATCCATCCCACGTACACCGAAATCTACACTTTGCGTCCTTAATAACTAAAAATTTAAGACCTAATTCAAAATTTTAATCCATTGAAATTGAAGAGGAAGATAACAAGAATTAATTGATCCA
>JASDQU010754114.1:22227-36988 GCA_032191745.1 Picea mariana | reverse complement strand
TAAAATAAGGAAAGTGGTTTAAGATGGTTAGAAGGTAACCCCTTGAGGTAAAGTGAAGTGATGAGTGTACTATAAGTCAAATTGGATACAAAATAATTTATTTAAATAATAAATTTAATGGATAAATTACTAATTGGACAAGTGGTTAGAAGTTGGTTAACCCTAAAATAAGGAAAGTGGGTTAAGATGGTTAAAAGGTAACCCCTTGAGAAAGCTACATGAAAGTATAAATAAGAGGAAAGAATCTCTCATTTTAAATCACACTTGAGCATATTGAATATCTACAGGTGACTGAGGTAACCAAAGGATATCTAAGATGAATTTTAGAGAGAAGGTGAAGTAAAGAAGGCTGAAATTCAAGGGAGGATAAATTATTTTGATGATGCTTTCTAGGGTATGTTATTTACAGGTCATCTCACCATTTTCACAATTACTTTGTTTCTAGAATGATTCAGACCATGAAATTTATAGGACATTGAGAAAACATATCTAAGTATCTATGGTACAAATTTCATCTTGTGGGTTGTTCCAGTTTTGGAGTTACACTCCGTGGAAAATAGGGTTTGTGGCTAGTCCTGAAACTGGCCTAAAACAGGTGTTTCCGGTAAACACATCATAACTTCTTCATAAAAGATCCAAATTAAGTAAGACAAAATGTGTTGGTTATAGTACAGTCTATATTATTCTATGCAAAATTTTTAGATCCATACAACAAATATTCCATTCGGGGAACGCTCTACAAGTTCACTCTCTAGAATAAGTTAGAATTCAACAAGGTATGTCATTTTTTCTATAACTCCTTTTCTGAGAGGTTCCAAGTTACAGTGACACCTGGAGGAGTTTCATAAAATACACCGAATAAAAGTGTGTACTATTTTCAGATCTTTATTCATTATAGCTACATAGCTATGATTATTTCAAGTTAGGGTTGTTGACTAATCCAAAACTAGTCATGTGAGACTAAAGAAAAGTTTGATGAAAATGTTAGTCTCTTGTTGTTAAAGTTAAGAAAGGTTTGTAAGTATCTGATCATATACACCAGGTCTATTACATAGTTACAAATAAAATTCGAATGATGAAATTGATGAGGGATTTTGGTTGAGGTACATGTTGGGTACATGGTTGAGACAAGTAGTTGATGAGTTGGCCCATACATGAGGTGTATAGTTGATGATGTTGGTACATATTGATGAGTCATAGTTGATGAGTAGTTGATACATGATTGGTACATAATTGGTACATGGTTGGATGCACTTGTTTATGGTACAGGTTGATTAGAGGTTGTTTGGTATAGGTCGGTGCATGGTTGATTCACTTGTTTATGGTACAGGTTGATTACGGGATGAGGTACATGTTGATGCATGGTTGATACATGGTTCAGGTTTATTGGTACAGGTTGTTTAGTGCAGGTTTATTGGTATAGGTTTACAACAGTATATCTCAAATTGATAGTGTGATAGTGATTCCATCATTCTACTTATATGTCAGGGAGGTTGGACAAGGAAAGGACATGGTTGTAGCCACCTTCCGATTGTAGCAGGAGAACATATGGGGTTGTAGCCTCCTTCTGGTTGTAGCCAAAGAATTTAGGATTTGGAGCTTCCCTCAAGTTGTATCATGAGAAAATAGGGGGTTGGAGCCTCCTTCTAGTTGTAGATGGAAAACAAAGAAAGTTTTTTCTTCCAATGAATGTAATTCTTCAAGACATATAAGAAAAAACATTACGTGGTTTTCTCCCACTTTGGGTTTCTATGTAAAACACTGGTGTACTGTATATGTTTATGATTGTTTATTTGTTCATTTCTTATTTACTCTATATTTATTAGATGATAATGCTACATTGATATAACACTTGGATTATATGGTTAAAATGGATTAAATTGATCTATTATTGATTCACCCCCCCTCTCAGTAATCCAACAAACATTAGGAACGTCTTCATCAAGCGTCCACTTTGGAAGCACTTCTCCTTTCAAGGTACAATTTGATTTTTATATTCCCGTATTTGAAGGTCATATAGATGCGGATGCCCTAGAAAAGTGGTTAAATCTGCTAGAAGGTTATTTCTTTGTTCACAATTTCTCTGACGAAGAAAAGATCACCTTCACACTCTTAAGGCTCTCCCCCATGTCAAACATTGGTGGGAAACTTATTGGGAGAAAATTTCCATAGAGGAGTTTGGAATATATGGGGTCGATCCCACTTGGTATTATTTTGTGGATGCAGTCAAGGAACAATATTACCCTATTGGTAACTATGATGACTAGTACATGAGATGGACCACGTTTTATCAAGAGAGGGGCCAAGAAGTATCAGAATTCACCAATACATTCCATACCTTGTGCACCAAGCTGGGTATCAAATATTCTGAGTGACATTTGGTTCTGAAATAACGTGGGGCTCTACACATGTACATCCAAACTGAAATGGAGTTTCTAGACATCTCATCATTGGGAGCTACCTATCTATATGTTGTCAAAATCGAGCAGAAATTTAGGCACCAAAAAAAATGAGAGTTTGGGTTTTCAAATACGCAACAACCAAAGTATGATAAGACAACCCTAACAAATAGCCTCCTGAAAACTAGTCTAAGCCATAGGAAAAGAAGGGTCATGGAAAGATGAAGAAGGACACTAGAAAGTGGTGCAAATTCCACAAAATCCCTTGGCAGAACAATCATGAATGTTAGTCAAAACAATCATTGGTGGTCGAGATCAAAGACAAGGAGCTAAAATTTGATTTGGAATTTGCACCACTTTCTAGTGTCCTTCTTCATCTTTCCATGACCCTTCTTTTCCTATNCGCCTTTTCCAGTCACATATGTGGGTGAAGGGGACCCACTACATGTTATTGTTGATAGCAGAAGCTATAAGAACCTCATCTCAACAGAGGTCGTCAAACAGTTAGGATTGTCGACAACCCCACACCCGCAACCATACAACATCGGGTGGCTTTGCCAGGGATGAGACCTTCATGTCAACCAGTAGTGTCAATTGTCATACAAAATCTGACCCTTCAAGGATGAGGTTTTATGTGATGTTTCCCCACTGGATGTCTATGATGTTCTGTTGGGCTAGCCATATATGTGGAAGTGCCATGCTATTTATGAGTCTCAGCCCCATAGTGTTATTGTTACTTTGGGAGGTCATCTCTGCAGGATACTAGAGGTAGTTCCAACTATTGTCCCACCTACATAGTGCTGCAAAGTAGTATATCATACTAAAAAATTCATCTTCTTCTCAGTTTGTTCAAAAGGTGAACAAAAGAACACTGTAACCACTGCAGCCTCAGTCCAAGCAACTTTTGTCGAGTAGAAGCAGGTCGAAAATATAGAAGAAAACCACAAGGATTTCTTCTGCACAGATTCATCTCATGTAGCCAAAATGGTTAAAAATGTCCAACCCTTCCAGCCATAGGTTCGTGATAGCCTTCAACAAGCTAAGCAACGCAACTTCTCTAGCAAGGAAAGAAGCTCATCAAGATACAGATTCACCAAACGATTTTCCCTCTCCCCATCGCACTAAACGCAATGGAAACCATTGCTTCCTAAGGAGGGAGGATTGATCCATATGGATATTGTTGGCCACCCACCTATTCCAACTGGATCAAAACAATCTTCTGGCAAATTACTATTTTTAGCAATAATTTTTTGGTTCCTAAAATTTTGGGGCCATTTTGAGGGCCTAAATGAAGTTTTTTTGGGGATTAATAACATCAATGAAGGCCATAGGATTTGATTGAGCACCAAAAATGAATCTCCTCAACAATACCTTTCCAACTAGCTATCGTGCACCCTAAATGGGGATCGTATGCCAAAGTTACACCCCTCGGAAGTTGATATACCAAACTACCCAAAACAAGGTCCACAAAACTGTTGGATTTTCATCTTTCAGGGTTAGGGTTTTGGATTTTATTTATTTAAAAAATGCCTTTATAACCTCATTGTAATCATATTCTTGTGAATGTGAGTAGTTTTCACATCTCATCTCAGAGATAAGATGCCACCATTCTAGCGAGTCTTTCACTCTATATTTCTACAGTTTTGTACATTTCGCTCATTATAGAAATTGTGGATTATTGTATCCCTATGTTTATTTTTATATCTCTACTATAATCTCTTTCATATTATTGGATATATGATATAACTCAGTACATGTCTTTATTATATCTCTGCTCTCATTTCATGCCGAAAATAATATGGATCACTGAAAGAAAATGATGATGTATAATATTATTATAAGAGAGATCGATGTACACATAGCTAGTATACTTGGAAAATTTTTCGGATGATAAACCTCATTTATAAAAACTATTTTGTATGACATATGCCTTTGAATGAGTTCTTGCATATGTTTTTTTTCATTGCCTTTAAATGAGTTATTGCATACTTTCTTTTACTTATGTTAGTAAAATATGAAATATACATGCTTAGTAAAATATGGATAGAGAGATAACACAAATCCAATTCTATTAATTCGTAGTACTTATGCTCAAATCAAAAGGAAATCAAACAAATTTGTACTTATTTTATCTAATCTTTATTTCTTAGCTTTACAATCACTTTTTATCACTTTTGAATATTTTTAATGCATATTTTCTAGTAGAGTATAGATTGGGTACTGGGGAATTGAGAGTAATGTGAGGGGGGGAGGGGCCATAGGATATTCCACCTTCACATGGTTGGCCCTGTCCAGTAGAGAATAATTTATTGAAGCCATTTAATCTTGGATAAAACCTCCCTCGATCCAACAGAGAAACATCATAGTCAATGTTGAGTTCGTCGTTGCTCCTTAAGATCGAGGGAGATTTTCTCCAATATTAGACAACTTCAATAAATTATTCTTGAAACCAAGAGGATCTTATTCAAGATTTATATTTAATTATATATCAATTACATTTTTAGTTTTTTCATATCAAGGAAATCCATGTTTGAATCTAGGATGATGAAGGGATAGTGAAAAAATAAGGCTTATAAGGTGCTTGGAAGCATTGTCAAGGTATGCTCTGACATTGTCATAAAAATGCACATTAGAGTAAATAATTATATCATTACAAGTTGTATTCATTTTATATATATTCATGGAGGTTGAATTATTTGGCACTGTAGGTATTAGAAAAAAATAATGATGAATGAGTTGCGATCACGAGAGGTATGTTATCCAAATCATTTTAATGACTATTTAATTTGAAGATGCTTCAAGTACCTTGAATAGGACCTCATATGTCATAATTTTATTGTTTCTTGAGTGTTTTAATATTTTATACGTTTGAATGATTTCTTATGTTGACAGGTTTACACCTAATATAAATTAGAAGACATGAATAAAATCACTAAGGATTGGGAAACAAAAGCAAAGGGTTACACAAAGAAGTTAGAAGAAATATTTTGGTGTAGATATTGGAGGTAACACATTGGCCTTCATGTTTTTGTTGATATACAAGCCTTCCTTTATTTTTTTGTTTATATAGAGCCTTCATTGTGTGTTACCAAATGGTTTAAAAAATAAGTATTTCTTTGTAGTTATATTCTGTATTTCAAAGACCACCATAGTTAAAGAAAAATCCAATTATGTTGCAATAATAAGTTGTCAACCTAGGGCTTGTAGGCTATTTTTTGTGGATATATGCTTCTTAAAATCAAAACAATAAACATATTAACACTTGATTTATTATGGATTAATCCTTAGATACTTCAAGTTGTATTGGGGAGCCAAAATTTGGCTATAGACCTACAACTGAAACTCTTCCTTCATCTCAGATGGAGATTCCAAACTAGCAACCTAAAGCTACCATTCCTTATACTACTAATTAGGTTTACATAACTCCTACAATATATAGAAGCCATTAATTTACATTTTCGATATCTACAACTCCAAGAAGTATGTATATGCAGTTCCTTCAAGCCAATTTTCCCATAGATTTTTGAAATGGAAATATCTGTAATTTCAAATAGATATTTGCTACATCAACATGAAAGATTCCTAATAAAAATACTAGGTCCACATCATAATTTGGTTCTTATTTCTCCACATATTATATTCTATTGCTTATAGGCTCTATAACAAGACATACCCTATAACAAGACACACCCCCCAGGGGTCCTATGTCCCATATCCTTCGTGTTGAACATGATTCACAAAATCAAAATTGTGGGAATGCTTGTTTTGGTTGCTTTGCAACTTACTAAGTTCCAGAGGAAGAGGTTACATGGCCTAACTAGAAATGAAGATATGAAATCTAAATTCTAACTCCTATTGTAGAAAACTTTCACAAGTTGTTTTGGATCCATGGTAAGTATCTAGTAGATGGGAGTAGATTGTCCTTAAAGCCAATTTTTCCATAGATTGTTGAAATCGAAATGTTTGTAATTTCAAATAGATATTTGTTACATCAACATGAAAGACTCCTAATAAAAATATTAGGTCCACATATTAATTTAGTGCCTATTTATCCACACAGTATCTTCTATTTTGTATAGCCTCTGTAACAAGACACGCCCCCCAGGGGTCCCATGTCATGTATCCTTCATGTCAAACATGATACACAAAACCAAAATTATGGGAATACCAACTCGTAAATTTACTATGATGAAAAAATTAAGGTTCTTCATAGATCCAGGGTTAATATGTATCCATGCTAGTCTATATATGCTAGAGCCTACATCCAAATTTCTGCACCATATTTTGTGCCCCATCCTCACAAAGAAAAAAAATATTGTTCAATATTCTTTCACTTTGATTGAGAAAATTCAAGGGGCTTTATTTTCTCCCAACACCATCCTTTTGTATTTTGACATTGCATCTCTCTAACCAAGCATCTCTGTTATAGAGGGCTTGGATTATTCGAGAGAAATTATTGTATTAGAGTGATTTAAAATCATTTCATAAATACCTAATTTCAGCGGAGTCATTTGATCAAAAGTTATCTTAGGAAGAGAGAGTTGAATTGAAATAGAGGACATATTTATTT
This sequence comes from Picea mariana, assembly GCA_032191745.1. Classification (NCBI taxonomy): domain Eukaryota; kingdom Viridiplantae; phylum Streptophyta; class Pinopsida; order Pinales; family Pinaceae; genus Picea; species Picea mariana. The sequence goes on along the minus strand of JASDQU010754114.1, from coordinate 30,019 downwards.
ACATCCATATCAATGTCAACTAATCAGGTAAGCTAGTTACACAATAGATAAGCCTTGAACCTTGAGCCTCGAACCCTTTAACCTCTCTTTTCAAACTAGACTGAAGGAGAATATCTATGACACAAACCATGGTCAAACCAAAAAATATTCCATTTCCAAACACTCTTCCAATACTAAACACATGATATTCTTTGACCAATTAAAATTTTTAGCTAGAGATCCCTAACACTCTACCCACATTATTAGAGAAGCAATAGAAATTGAGAAACACCCTAATAATATTAATGAATAAGATGGTTTCCAACTTGAGTGTCCCCTAACAATCAATGATCAAATTCAATAACCATCAAATATGTGTAGACCTTCTAATAATTTATAATATTAAGCTTGATTGTTGGAAGAGTTCACTATACCCCATGCTAAGGTTGATTCATCTCTTCCTCTGGGATCAATTATTACGCCACCCCCCCCCCCCAGCTACCACCTATGGATTGCCTTTTGAGACTCCATCAAAGAATAAAATGTGAGAGCTCTAAGTAGACTTTCATTGCTAAAAATCATGATCACTCAGTGAAATATGTCATTTTGATCCATAATTGAACTTGTCCATATTTAGGTTTTCATTTTGAGTTATATGGAATTGGTGAAACCATTTTTTTTCATCCTCACTCAAGCATTTTATTACATTGATTTGTATTCCCTTAGAGTTGATGTGTTCTACTAATAATCATTTATCATTTGAAACTATGATGCTAGGATTGTCTAGCTCCTACTTAAAAATGGATATGTTTTGAGCTAGCCATGTTTTCCAACAAATAAATTTTGGTAGAGATAACCACACTCTTTTGAAGACTGATTTGTTTTTTAAATTTCCCTTATATAGTTTTCTCCATTAAGAAAGAATACTTTTCCGTGAGTTCGGAATTATCATTATGTGATTTTTTCTAGCATAGGTAGATTGCTAGACTCGATATGTATATTCACACTCAAAGAAATTGTGATGAACCATTTCAAATTCAAAGAGATAGAGGGAACATCTTGAAGGGCCTTGGATTCCTCTTTTCTTCAAATTTTCAGTTGTCAATATATTCCCATGGACCAATGTCCAACAAAACATCTTGATTCTGATATGTTCATCGAAATGCCATGCATGGTTCCAAATTATTGACTATTTTGGTAGAGTTAATGAATGAAAATGGAATAAATAACCATTTTTTACATTATAAAAATTATATCCTAATCCTCTACTATCAAAAGAGGAAGTGTTCCAAGGTGCACAACCTTTGAGAGAGTTAAGGAGTAGAGTAAATAAAGGAAACATATGAGAAGGTGGATAACGGATATTCCACCCCAAAAAGTATCCCTAACTAGCAGAATATGAAGAGATATCATACAAGGTGTTTAAATTTTGGTTTCCCATCCATACTTTCAAAGGAAGGATATCATGATTATATTACAATGATTGTTATCCAAATATATTGTCATGCCAAACACTAACATCTCTCCCATTTCATAGGATACAAGTGATTTTGGATTGAATAATAGGGGCTAAAACTCTGATGATTTTCCATATGGGTGATCCTTTTCTAGATTCTATATCTTCCTTTCCATAAACAATTTCATATTTATTGAGCTAATTGTTGGATTACACCTACTAGGGCTAGAAAGGATGAACATTGGAATATGGGCAAGGATGAGAGTATTGATTTTATAAACCCACCCTTCTTGTTGTATTCAACCATTGTGAACACCATTGTTGAAAACTGGATTTGATCTTACCTAATATACTCTACCAAGATTGCGATGTTCGGTTAGAAAAACTAATAGGCATCCCAAGATACTTAAAGAAGGTCCATGTTTCCTAATGAGTGAACATAAGGATTCTGAAAATGGCTTGTAACATATTCCTACTAATATTCCACCCATATGTTTGACTTTTTTTACATTGAACTTTACCCTCAGAAGAATTTGTAAAGATTCCCAAGACCCTTTTGAATATCTCTACCATAATAGTATATGCACCACCCATTAGAAGGGTATCGTCAAAAAATTGAGAATGATTCATGATTTTGACTCCCCTTACCAATTTAATTCTCGGAATATTTCCAAAAACCCTCTCTGAATTCAATTCCCTCCTCAAAGACACAAAAATAATATTATATAAAAGAGGAGATAGGGGAAGCCTTGACATAATCCCCTACTTCACTTAAATAAGGTGTTGGGTCTCCCATTTACCAATGGGGAAATCCATGGATTGAAAATGCATGTGGATACCCACCAAATGAAGGAAAGATAGAAACAAAATTTGAAAAGAATATCAAAAGGAAAGGAGTGTCAAACCTTATCAAATTCATTTTCCATATCAATTTTGATGATCATATATTTTTCTTTGTTTTCTCATCTAAAGTGTATTGGTTCCTTAACCATTATAATATTATCCACTATCTATTGCTTTTGCATGAATCCTCCTTGGTTGTATGATACGATTTTGGGAAGAAATTGTTTTAATATGTTATCAATAATATTTTCTATAAATTTATAGGATGCATTGCAAAGAGAAATGGGGTGGAGTCTAGAGAAAGAATAGGGGTTGGCCTCTTTAGGAATAAGGGAAAGAAAGGAAAAATCTGTGCTTCTTCCAATTCTACAAGATCTTTGTACATATTGCAACATTATTTTAAGATCAATTTTAAAGATATTCCATCATTCTCTATAAAAATGGATTGTGCCCTGGAGCCTTATTAGGGGCCAAACCCCAAATTACTCTTTGAATTTCATCATAAAATATTTCCTTTATCAAAACTACATTCTAATCTAAAGAGATGATTGAATGAATATTTTCAAGCATGGTTGTCATTATATCAAGATCCACACCTTCACTTTCTATATATATTTCATCATAGTGAGATATAGCCACCTCTTTAATCTCCTCAAAATTTCTCATGGTCATTCCATCTTCCATTGTAATTTATTTAACATTGTTTTTTAATGTCCTTGCTTTTTCTTGCCTATGAAAGAAAGAGGCATTTCTATCTCCTAATCATAATCATAAACTATGGGGTTTGAGCCTCCACATTTCCTACTCTACCATAAGAGATTTGTGGAATTTTTGAAAGACCATTTTTTTCTTTTAACGACTTCTTGATTATTTCTATAGACTCCATTTTTTCCTATAATTAGTCCAACTACAATTTTTTATTCTTCTTTCTCATGTATTAGGGGGTATAAACTTTTTTATCTCTTTATTTCCGAGAAAATTCTAGTTCTTTAACACACACACACACATATATAAATACTTACTGTGCGCCAGTATTCCCATGGCTTTTTTGTCTCAATTGCGACACCATAATACTCTTTTGGCGCCTGAATTTTGATGCCCTTCCGATGATCCAAAACGTCACATATATGGAAAATTCGTTGATGCATAGTTTTTGGTGTTAGCATTATGAATGTTTGAGTGAATGGTTCGAATTCAAGGGGGTATGAAAATTCATACTAAACTACTTGAAAAAATGAAATCTACTCTACCCTATCCTAGCTAGGAGTGACTAAGCGTAATGGAAAAACATCTTGAAATTTTAGTAACCCATGCAATAGCTTTCTTGTAGAAGGTTGTTAGAGAGAAACATAATTATTAACACACACATATAAAATCATAACCATATTAATATAAGTTAAAAATTCAAACACATTAACTGCTCATAATCTTAGAATAATTAATAAGAGAGAAAACACAATTTGCAGAAAACTTCTCGAGAAGTCTATTATTGTAACAAAAATCTTATACCATTTACATAAAACCCAACATTTACTTGAAATAGTTCAAAGAAAACAACCATTAGAAAAACAATATTTCTCTCCAGAAAAATTATCTATGAGGGCTTCTCAATATTATCTCAAAAAATTAGTTCCACAAAAATACAAAGTTGAATATCCCCTTGAAATTGGGTCCCTTATTAAATTTATAACTACCTAGGTAACTAGCTATTGGGGTTATTGATTTATCAAAGAAATAGTTACATGTACTTTCATCTTCCCATTCAACTATATTTACTTGTGTTATGATAAGTACAAAATTGTGTAGTGATGGAAAAAAACAAAAAAAAGAGGGTGGTTGAGAAAACTTTTGAATTCCATGTATGCCCCTTTCATTTGTTCTTTTCCTTCAAATAGGATGCCCAAACTTCATGATGTCCTTAAATGGAGATGATTATGCGGAAAAGATGTGAATCTAGGGTGTCCTTGTGAACTGTTGAGTTCTAAAAGAGAGTCTTCTTATCCCTTCTTAAATTAACCATGAACGACTGGATCATATTTTTTGTTCTCGTTGGCTTCATAAGGTGTTCATCCATCAATTCTACTGTCACTCTAGTCACATCAATGGCATCGTTTTACCTCTGCTTCATGTTTTGTTTGACCTATGAAAATATTTTTTCATCAGTATTCATCTTTCCTAGCTCTTCGATTTGGGGAAGATGGCCTCTGTGAGATAGGATATGTGTTTCCTTGTGAAGTTGTGCATAGATTAGTAGTGAATTCTTCAAGTAATTTTCAACCTTTTTACTAGCATGTTGGCAGTTTTCAAGTGAAGCGTAATTAATCTTTATTTCCCATTATAATACACGTGGAAACTATGATGGGGCATCTATATTTTCAATGATCCAACACTGCATCTCATGACCTTCCCTAATGGTTGTGAACTCTATTCTTTTCCTCATATATGTTATGTTGTGCCATAATCTGTGTAGATAATTGTTGGAAAACATGCATATTTCCATACATATCCTTTTTTCATCTCTTGGAGTTCCATCCTAAATTTATTGATGCATAACCTAATTTCTCTAATACTTTCCCTACCACTTTTACCACGCCTAACCCCTTCTTCCATCTCTCTAATTATTCCATCCTTCTCTTCATTCTCATGTACTAAATATTTAAGATTTTATTCTAATGCCAATGTGAAGGAGACACTAGCTAAAGTAATAGGAAGTGGATTATTTCCAACATTTTCTATCAAACTAGTTTTGGTTGTTACTAATAGTGGGGATTTTCTAGTCACTAGGAGCTTTTAGGTTTTCTGCAGCACTATCTTACCATAAGCTTTATCGAATATGAAGGTGGTCAAGTTAGAAACCTTATGACCCTTAAAGGGCATGAACATTCCCAACCCTATCTCACGCAATGGAAAGTGTCCTCCCATGAGAGGAATCTTAGTTAATGATTCTGGAATTTCCATTCCCATGGGAGATGCGTCTTCATTCCTTTCTTCTTCATCTTTTTTTGTATTCCTCTATTTTTTCTTCTTCTGTTGCTATTGTTGTTGCTTTTGTTGATGCTTCTTTTTTTTATGTCTTCCTTCACTATTGATTTTGTTTCATCTTGTGTCGTCTCTTCTCGCTTATCTCTCTTATCTTATTCTTCCTTATTTTTCCTTACCTTATCTTCCTTCTTTGTTTTTTTTCAACATCTTTGGCTATTGTTTCTTCTTTGGCCTCTTTTTCTTTGTTTTTTTTGGCCTCCTTTTATTTTATTTTCTTGTTATCCTTTGATTTAACAACTTCTGTTGCTTTCCTTTTCCTTTCATCCTGAGTTATTTCTTCTACTTTGGATGTTTTCTTTGTTTTTGTTTCCGCTATTGTTGCTTCTTATTTGGCCTTCTTTTGGGCCTCTCGAACTTGTTATTCATCTACTATTATACCTAGAGGATTTACCCTCCTTTTGAATATCACATCATGGTATGTCCTTGCTCGACACTAAATTTTCTCCTCCTCCTAGGCATTATTTGTATAGTCCCACATGTACTTGTAGTTTATGCAGTGATCTCTGATGACATCCCGAGGATAATGCATCCAAAATATTTCCTCACCAAAGTGGAAAGATTCCAATTTATTCACTTCAACTTGTGCCTCCTTGACGTCTTCAAATGAATACAACCTGACCAAAAGCAAGAGAAGAGACCTTATGAACTTCTTATCTCTATATAGTGCTTCACTAACTCCATGCACGATGGTCTGGTATGCAATATCCTATAGCACCAGCCTATCTGATATGAATTTTGGAAGTAAGTGTAGGGATTTGGTATCTCTGTATATCCTGAGGTATGTTCCATATTCCAGGAGATACCAATCCCATATCCTTTTGACTATAGCCTGCACTTTTTCTTCCATGCATGTTGAAGTTGGTTTCCCATAACAAGAAGGAAGGAAAGGAAAAGAGAATCATTATTGACTCAGTGAATGATCAATTCATCCCTCACATTATAGATAAGATTATGGGTAAGAATATGTTTGATTATTTATGTTTTATTCAAAGTACTTTTGTTTCTCAAAAAATTCTCTTTTGAAACAATATTTCAACCATTTGCATGAGTAAGATAGATAAAGTGGAGAGTTATCTGGCTAGGATAACAAAGTTGAGAGATAAGTTGGCTATCATAAGGATGAAAATAGAGGATAAGGAGCTAGTGTCCATTTTCTTCAATGGGCTTGAAAATTCTTGGAGGCCTTTTTTCCAAGGCATATGTGCTTGTGAAAAATTCCCTACCTTCACAAAGCTTTGAGAATGACCATGTGAAGGGAAATATTATACTTTCTTCTTGTTCAACACAACAAGAAGAAGTAGAAAACGTAGCCTTTGTTAGGAATATGAAGATGGGGAGTAATAAAGGATATAAGAAGGGTAACAAGGAAGTTTTAGGAAATAAGTATTTGAGTAAGGTGAAATGTTTTATTTCTCACTAGATGGGACATTATTCCAGCCAATGTCCAAAGAATAAACAAAATGCCCAGTAGCAAATACAACTTGCAAGGATTGTAGGTATTGTAATAGGCGTGGATGAGGTATAATACTAGCTTAATAATACTTTCTCCATGGTCTCTAGTTTATCTTCTAACATTGTTTCAAGTGTTGGATGGTATGTGGATAGTGGGGCATTAAGACATGAATGATGAAAAGATACTCTTCAACAAGTTCTAGGACCAAGAGGAAGGTACAAGTGTGAAGTTGGGTGATGATTCCCCTTCTCATATGAGAGGATTGGGATCCAATTACTTTTGAATACCATTAGGTGATGTTTTGTTTGCTCATGGTTTGAATAAAAATATTATTTTAGTTTCTTGTATGGTAGATAATCATTGTATATTTTCATTTGAAGGATAATAGTACACTATCAGTGATTGTAGTCTAGAAATTGTAAGGAATTTGGATAGAGGTGTGTGTGTGTGTGTGTGATGGTGGAATTTACAAGTTGATTATCAATATTGTGGCTCTTATACATTCTAGTGGGATACTAGATGAGCCTTATACTCTTGAGGAGGAATATGTAGATCATGCATCGTGATATTCCATGGAGATAGGTTCAAAACCTATTGTGGAATCAAGTATTGATTCCAAGCCTACAGCTAATGGGACTATTGTAGAGAACATGGATAACATTGTTGGATTCTCTTGGGTAGAGTGAATTAAGTGCGATGATATTATTTATTCAATATACTCTCAAAAATATGGAGGTGACCTTGCTAAGGGTTTTTCTTCATCTTCCATAGGTTTTGAGTTGCATAAGAAATATAACCATGATTATAGGTTACAAACATCCCTATGTAGATTGTTTCTTGCACGACAGGCTTGGTAAGTTCAAGATGGATGGGATTTATGTAGTTTTCTATCTTTATGATTTTGATAAATCTAATCCACTTGTCTTGTTATTATATGGAGATGGAGATGTGATTATCTTTGCAAGATGTCCTAAACAAATCATGATGTGATGTTTGATGATGTTGGCTCATGATGTTTC
>JASDQU010754114.1:0-12472 GCA_032191745.1 Picea mariana | reverse complement strand
CCTCTACTTTTTGTAGGATCTAACCTACATGAGACACAAATTCCCTTTGTCTTTTGTAGGAACCAACCTATAGGAGACACCAATCTCCTTTGTTGTTTGTAGGCACCAACCTAATGGAGACACCCATCCCCGCAACTGTTTGTTTTGTAGGAACCAACCTACTTACAAGTTTATAGGTTATTCATATGAATTTCCTTCATTGATTTTCTTGATGCTCATGTCTTTACCAAATATTCTTTGTGCTCATTACTTCTTCTTTTTCCAGATCTGCTTTGTGCTTGCTACTTCTGCCTTAGCTCTATTTTCACCATATTTTCTTGCTTCTTCTTTTACTTTTGCCTTAGATCTTCATTTGCAAGTTTTGCTTGCTAGAGTTCCAGATATATTTTCTAGAACACTAGATCTGATCTTCACTAATATTTAATCGTCACTCTTTGAATGATATTCAATCATCACTCCTCAAATAATATGCATGTGAATATTACATTTTCACCCACACTCGCATTATTTCTCACAACACTCTTCTCCTTCTATATTTTACTATTAGTTGTACATGGAAAGTCATGTTGATTTGAAAAGACATGACTTTTATTAAATAAATAATTAATTTCCCCCATTTTTATTTTTTATTTTATTTTTCAAGATACGATGGGTAAAATACCACCATGGGTTTTAAAACCATGTGCAAATACCATGTGCACTTTTACTTCCACTTCCACTTTTACTTTTTTTAATCCAATTTCATATTTGCTCCACTTTTATGTAACTTCATTTTTAATCCACTTTCATGTTCACTCCACTTTTACGTAAATTTATTTCTAATCCACTTTCTTGTAACTTTATTTCTAATGCACTTCCACTTTTTTATTTATTAAATTAATATTTACTTTGAATATTTATATGTGAATAATTACTTACCCTTGACATCAATGACAATAATTTATTCAACAATATCCCCCTTTGTCATAGATGGCAACCTTGTACTAAAAAATACGTAATCCTCCAGAAATAGAAATAATTCTCCCTTGTACGCAACTCTCCCCTTATCTGCAATTCTACTCCCCTTGTCTACAACTCTGCCCATGTTTGTAATTCTCCCCATTTTAAATCAATGGAAACGGTATGCCCCTCCCGATTTGTGCTTATTTACTAAAAATATGAGAGGGATTTCACTCCCAGCGTTTGTCTGAGATATTCAAATATTTCTCTAGAAAGGATTTTGGTAAAAATATATGCAATTTTTTCCTTGGTGGCAATGTATTCCAGCTTGACACTTAGTTAGGGTACCTATTCTACTAGGAAGTGGTACTTGATGGGAATAGGCTTTGTATTTGAGTGCATAAAGAGATTCTTTGAAATGTTGATTTCACTTGTGTTGTCACATATTATTGAGATTGGCTAATCATATTCTACCTTGATATCGTACAGTTTTTGCTTCATCCAGAGAAATTGTGTGCAACATGTTGTTACTACAATGTTAGCGACATAACCTCCCTAACCCCTCACATAGGTAGAATAATATAATTCCATGTAATAAAGGCTAATATTAATAAGGACCAGCGATAAGGAAGAATAAGTCAAATGTAAGAAAACCTCATAGAAGCTTTCACTTCTAGAAGGATCTTCCTCTAGATTGTTCTTTTGGATAGATAGAGTATAAATATAAGTAGAGGTTATCATAAATTTTGTCTTGGATATTATTGTAATAGAGCTATGATCTACTGGAGGTTTCCCCCTCGAAGAGGCAAGTGAACATTGTTATAACTAATCAAAGTGCTCTTTGTGGTGTTATTGTGGTATTATTTTGGTATTGTTCTGATTATATCATTGCTTCTCTACCATTTCTAGTTAAACTATTTCTATTCTGCATACTATTTTATATCTGGAATACTACAAGTGGTATCAAAGCACCTTCCTCGGTATAAATTTGTGGGTTAAATTTTTTGTTTTCCAGGTTAGAGATGTATTTTGGTGTCTTAAAGCTACAAAGATCTGTTGTTACGCACATAAAACCATGGTAGGGGAGTCATACACATAGGAAATACAAGTGGTACCTAAGCGCACATCTGTTGGACACCCTTGTAACCCATGTTGGTACCCCTTCGAGTGGTAGCGCATCAAACAACACATGTATATGGACCAACTTAGATCTACTAAAGCCCTCCATAGATAAACCAATCAACTACATGACTTCTATAGTTCCACCGAGAACAACACTTAGGAAGATACTCTCTAGTACATGGGTAGTTGGGTACTACGGTTAAGGGCATAGTCTAGCCTCCTTAGTTGGTGCCCTAAGATATTGGGTTGAGTACTACTGTTGTACCACACACATATATCAGAGCTATAGCACAGGGAAAACCCTTGTCTATAGAAACCCTGACTATCCTACCCTTAGGGACTGAAACAAAAAAAAAATAGAACAGACAAGATCTATTGTCGCGCAACTGTGCCTTGTGCATTCTGGTTGTGAAATTACTACACATTTCTTCATGTTAAGAATTTGGGAATTTCATCACTGCAGTATTATTCAAGCAAGAGTATAACTCTGCAGGAGTAGAAAAAAAATGAGTATATTGGTCTCGCGCGCACACTTATTTGGGACTTATCTCATTGGGTTCCTCTCTTCACCTCGATTCCAGTGATACCTCTCATTTTTAACACAATTTGTTTGTGTGGACCCGACCCATCTTCGACACCCTTATTTGGATCCTATCCCTTTGGATTCCACTTTTTTCCCTAATTGCAGTGGTACCTATCATTTGACGCCCTTTTTCTCTATCATCCCACCCACCCTCCAAAACCCTTTTGTTTCCCCTATACCATTTGCATGTTCCTTTGTCCAAATGACTACCACACAAGCCCAAGAACTCAGTGCCTTTATTTCTGACAACCATCAGCACAAGGATGACATCAAGAATCTCAGTGCCAACAATAACTCCATCAATTCAACTATTGAGATCCTCGGGGACCAATTTTCCCACATCAAATAACTCCAGGAACAATGTTACTACATCAAATACCTCAAAGAACACTTCCTGGGTCGTTCCTAGAACCCTTCCTCTTCTAAACAACCATATTATCAGGATGACCATGACTCTTCCCATTACCAAGGCCCTCATACTACCCACTTTTCCCAAGACCTCTGCCCTCCTAGAATTGAGGTGAAATTTTTTGATGGATCAGATCCTACAGGTTGGGTCACCCAAATGGAACATTATTTCTCTTTGCATGGAATTACTGATGATTTATCCAAGCTTTGTTATGGTGTCCTACATCTGGATCCGGAATGATGGCAATGGTGGAAATGGAGAAAAAGGGAACGCCAAGGGAATCTTGCTTGGAAACAGTTTGTGGCCAAACTTTATGACCGCTTTGACTCTGACACCCACCATTTAGACCATTTGAACAAGTTAAAGTAGTCTAGGACAGTGGAAGACTTTATTGCTGCATTTGAGCACTTGGATTTTGTAACGAAGGGCATGTCATATGATTTCTTTAGGGAATTCTTTATCAGTGGCCTCAAAGATGAAATTTGTGCCCATGGTGTCATGGCATGCCCCCAGACTTGGTTGGAAGCTACTCAACGAGCCAAGGAATCCCAATAGATTATGTCTTCCCAAACCCTCAAACCCTCATTTCCTCCTCACCCTAAACCCACCCATTTTTCCCCTCCTGCAACTCTACTCAAGATCCATAAATTAAACAGGGTTGAAATGGTTGAACATCAACTCAAGGGTCTTTGTTATAATTGTGATGACAAATATTTTCCCAGGTACAAGTGTAAGGAACAAAATCTTTTTATGGTTGTAATTAAGGATCTTTTTGAAGAAGATGTTGTTTTTTCACCTATGGAGGAACTACCACCGCCTTTTGACCTCACCCCACCCTCTAACCCACCAGATGTTGACCCAGTGATTTCACTTAATTCCCTCACTAGCTTCTCTACTCCCTAGCCTCTCAAATTAATTGGCTACATCAAAAATAGGAAAGTAATCATCCTTGTCGATAGTGATACCACCCATAACTTTATTCATCATTGCATTGACCAAGAATTCAAGTGTTACATCCATGCCATCAATATTTTTCAAATCATGAATTCCAATGGTGGTTCCATGAAATGTGGGGAATGATGTGAAAATCTGCAACTCCAAATTGGTCATTATTAACTCAAATCCTATATGTTTTCTATATATATGGGTGGTTGTGACATTGTTCTTGGTGTCGAATGGTTATGCACTCTAGGCCCCATTCTCATGGAGTTTAAGGACTTAACCATGGATTTCCAACAGAAGGGACAACAATATAAGTTCCAAGGGATCATTGTAGGTTCCCCTGAGATCATCAGTCCCCATCTCATGGAAAATCTCCTCAAAAATGGTCATTCAGGAATTATAGCCCAACTCTACTCCATTCATGTTGTTGAGACACCTTCTGTGTATCCCGACCTCCAATATATCCTCTCCCACCACCATGTTGTTTTTAACACCCCCCCAAGAACTTCCCCCTTCCCGTGGAGTCCATGATCATTCCATCCCTCTCATCCCGGGAAATCTTCCTCCCAATGTTTGGCCTTATCGTCATACCTTTTCCCAGAAGAATGAAATTGAGAAAATTGTTCATGAATTACTCGAAGCTGGTGTTATTCGTCCCAGTACTAGCCCCTATTCTTCCCCTGTGGTCATGGTACTCAATAAAGAAGGTACTTTGAGCATGTGTCATGATTTTCGTGTCCTCAACAAACTCACAATCAAAGACAAATTCTCCATTCTTGTCATTGATGACATATTTGATGAATTGAGTGGTTCTCAATACTTCACCAAATTGGATCTATGTTCTAGCTACCACCAGATTTGTATGAAATAAGAAGACATTCCCAAGACTGCATTTCACACTCATGAGAGTCATTATGAATTCTCAGTAATGCCCTTTGGATTGTGTAATTCTCCTTCCACTTTCCAAAGTCTTATGAATCATGTCCTCTGTCCTTTTCTCCATCATTTTGTCTTAGTTTTCTTTGATGATATTATCATCTATAGTAAAACTTGGCCATCCCATATCTCCCATATGAATCAAGTTCTCCATCTACTCTCCAAACATCATCTTTTCCTCAAACAACCTAAATGTGTCTTTGGTACCTCAGAAGTGGAATACCTGGTTCATATTGTCAGCAAGGATGGTGTCCGAGTGGATGTTAAGAAAATTGAATCTATGTAAGATTGGCCTTGTCCTAAAAATATTAAGATCTTGTGTGGTTTTATAGGTTTAACAGGCTATTATAGGAAGTTTGTTCGAAATTATGGAAAGATTGCAGCTCCTATCACTTCCCTCCTTAAAAATAATTCTTTCACTTGGACTTTAGTTGTGGATCATGCCTTCCAAGCCTCAAAAGATGATATGTGCTCGACCCCTGTCCTAGCCCTCCTAGACTTCATAAAGACATTCGTATTGGAATGTGATGCTTTTGATAAAGGAATTGGAGTCGTCCTCATGCAAGATGGCAGGCCCTTGCCCTTCACTAGAAAACAACTTTCAGATAAAAATTTGGGCCAATCCATTTATGAAAAGGAAATGTTAGCTATTATACATGTTGTGGACCTCTGGCATCCTTATTTATTGGGTCAATGATTCCAAATCAAAACTGATCATCAAAGTCTTAAGTATTTCCTGGAACAACGAATTTCATCCCCGGTGCAACAAAAATGGGTGACCAAGCCATTTGGATATGATTATGAGATCATTTACAAGAAGGGAAAGTAAAATGTAGTGGTCGATGCTCTTTCCTAAAAATATGAAGAAGACTGGTCCCTTTTCTCCCTCTCCTTCATTGTACTAGATTAGCTCCAAGTTGTTCGTCAGGAATGGTTGCAAGACCCCAAAATTTCTAGCATGCTCCACCAATTGCAACACAATTCTTCAATTTCTTCAGGGTACTCTTGGCATAATGCAGAGCTTTGCTATAAAGGTTGTTTGTATTTATGCAAGCAATCCAAACTTAAATCTACAGTAATTTCTGAACTTGATGCCTCACCCACAACTGGGCATTCAGGGTTTACCAAAACCTATGAATGGGTCAAACATTCTTTTTTCTGGGAAGGTATGAAATAGGACGTCCACACATTTATGGATGAATGTGAGGTCTGTCAATGCAACAAGGGAGAAACTATCAAAGCTCCAGGTACACTCCAACCGCTTTTGATTCCCCCTACTATTTGGCAAGATATTTCTATGGATTTCATTATGGGATTACCTAAATCAGAAAATAAGTCATTCATCATGGTGGTAGTATATTGTCTCTCCAAATATGCTCATTTTTTTTCTCTTCAACACCCATTCACAGCCGCCACTAATCCAGGGGATCAAATTTTGCTCAAAAAATAAAAGTTCTTGGAATCACTTCAAAACAGACACGTGCGTAGGTCTTGTCCTCACAATCCCAACGCAACTTTAACGGGTTCAAACTGACGTCTTATGGGAAATATATTGTGTTCTGTTCATTTTTCCAAACATGCAAAATTTTGTTGACTATACATTCCATACAGTGTTGACGTGGAAGCTGATCGTATAGTCTGTACGACTATACAATGATTATGTGATAGGGTACTGACCCACACGTGGCAGGTGACATGGAAATGATGAGTTGGTATGCTGACTAGGAAGGCTAGGTGGAAGACAGGTGGGTGAATCAGCTATTGACACGTGTCATATTTGTTGGCAAGTTCTATGGTGCCATGTGTCCCAGTTGTGGGTTGCCACATGGAACCCCTCCAGTGTGTAAAATGGGTGAAGTCCATGGGGGTCAAACCCCCAACCTCCGGATGGACACGTAAGAGACTTGGCAGGGCCCAGGCTACCAGCTTGCCCTCGTTTTATGACTTAACCATATATCTTTTTAAAACTATATGAATTTACATTGTTGTTTGGTTGGTGGACTGAAGGGTCGAGGCTAAGTTCCAGCCCCCGGTTCTTACTGCATACCATGTGACCTGTCCTTTACCCTTGGTGTGTGCACGGATCATTACAATGGTGTTTAGCCCCGGTCACATCACTCTCCACCATATGACCCTAGAGCGTGGAGGTTGTAACAGTGTTGGTAGGTGCTAGTTTTCAGGTTGGTGTTAGGCCACATGGCCCATGCGACCTTTACCTCCATCAGGAAAAGGGGCAAGCGCACAAATGGTCCTACAATTCTGCCAGTTTTGCAGGATTTTGCGTGTGCTAGGTTTTTGGCACGAAAAACACACAAAGGTTGAGTTAGTCAAAGTGGGTGCAATTTGGCGAGTAGGTACAACAATCTTGAAGGGGAAAACTTCCAGGAGGTGTAACTTCTTCATATTTTGGCCAAACCAGGTGCTGAAAAATCCCAGCTAGGGGTTTTTGGATGTTTTGGAGGCATTGGAGCCATCTGTTTTGTATTTTGAGCACTTTAAAATTACTTTTTAAGAACAATGAAAATGATCCAAGGGGAATTGGACCGGGAGATGTAGCCCAAGAGAGGGGTGAACTCCTTTATCATTTGTTGTGTTATGTGTTCTTTTTTTACAATTTTTGTATGCCTAATATGTTGCTCATGATTAAGTAAAAACTCATTAAATTTATGTGTTAGTAACTTGCTCCAATTACCCAAACACATACCACTTTTACACTTTCAATTTAAAAGAGACAAGTCTTCTTCATTTTCAAATTAGTTGGAAACAAAACCATTTCAATTTCATATCATTCGGTGTTAGAGCATAGGTTTTTGAAGACTTGATTGTTTGCAAGTGTTTTTTTTTTTTTTGATTCTTACAAGGTTGAAGCTCACAAGAGGAGAAGGTCAACTTGTAGAGGCAAGTTCTCAACTGTCAAGAAGGAGAACTATCAAATCACCTCAAGCTTCAAGGAGATATTCACCAAGTATGGCTCATGAGGAGAGCCATGGAACTCTTCCTTCAAAGGAGGAAAGTTTCAAAAAATATGCTCCAAGAAGGACATGCCAAAGAAAGATAATACAAAAGAAGATGCTCCAAAGAAATTTCAGGATGGGAAAAAAGATATAAACAAAAAATAAATAGAAAAGATTCAACTATCTTTCAGTCTTGAAAGATTGAATTTTTTGTTCCTTTGAATGAACTTTTAAATAATGTCGAATATAGAAGTCAGATAATTAATATGTTGAACGTAGACGAAGAAACATCTGATACTTTAAATCTTCAAGATGATCATCCTACATTCCTATTTATCCCTCGTGTTGAAGTAAATAGTGATGATGGTGAAGTACCTCCTTTTTACATCAGTCTCAACATCCATGACATGACCCTACATAATACAATGTTAGATTCAGGAGCATCTCACAATTTAATGCCAAAGGAAATTATGGATAATCTTGTGTTAGAAATTACAAGGCCATATAAGGATTTTTTTTCATTTGATTAAAGGAAAGTTAAATGTTTGGGTTTGATCAATGATATTGTTTTAACATTAACTCAAATCCATTCAAAAAGTATTGTTATGGATGTGGTGGTTGTTGATATTCCACCAAAATTTGGGATGCTATTATCAAGATCTTGGTAAACAAAATTAAAGGTCAGCTTGCAAATGGACATGTCCTATGCAACTATTCCAGTTTTTGGGGAGCGAAAGGTTCTATTTTCCCCGGAAATAAATGACAAACGTTCAATTTTGATTTTTGATGGTGAACAGAAGTCAAACACAAATAGGTTGTGCATCATTCACCTGGTGAATCTATTATTAGCAAGATCTAGAACTCAAAGTATCACTGGTGACTCCACTGTCTCAAGATGGATTCTCAATATGTAAGGTATGTGCGTATGAATCGTTCACATATTCATGATTTTTCAAATCATATGCCTTGTATATATTGGAAAAAATATTTATCGGAATTCAAAGATCAAGAAGGAAAATATGTTGCATTACATCTGATCAAGTTCCATATGCATATATGTAATCTTGGGGTTTATCATGAGGATTTTTTGATGAAAATGTTCATGGTTACCTTGGAGGGAAAGGAAAGATAATGGTATGAAAAATTGCCACCTGCTAGCTTATATTCTCTTAAGAATTTCCATACAATGTTCTATGAGAATTATAGAGAATCTTATCCTTCTTTGTTGTTGTTTAAAAATTGTTGTGAACGTGTTGAAAGTTTCATTCAACACCTGGAAAATTTTTATGGTGATTAATAGTTTATGGATGAAGAAATCATAGCGTCCTTATATGAAAACCCTTTTCAACATCAAGAAGAAATATTAGATGATAGTTTCCATGATATTCAACAAGCTTTCCAGCACACAATACTTTCTTCTTTGATTATAAATGAGGAAAATCAGGACCTTAGTATTTAGATTCATTTTCCTTCTCCTGAAAATGGTGAGGAAACTCAACATCGTTTATAAGTTTCATAGGAACCAAAGATAGAAATGGATAATCTATTAGATTTTGAATCAGTTCAAACTTTTCCTGAGTCATTTATTCAAGAAAACAATGAGCTCACTTTGAATGAAGAATTTAAGAAAGATATCAATTCACATCAAGATCAAAATGAGGTTTCTATTGAATTGCATGGAGAAGGATCTTTGGACATTCATCATACATGTAACAACCCTAGTAGAATATATGTTTAGGGAATTATTAAGTAAAATTTATTAGGTAATTAATTTTTCTAACATATTATTAATTAAACAAAGATTGGTATAATGATACTAATTAAATATTTATTAATTAATTAATGGTTACAATTTGATCAATTGATTGATTAATTAATTACATGTTACATTCATTGACATGGGTATTAAATTAATAGGGTTAATAAATTATAAGTTTAATTGTTAAAGACTTACGTACACGGAAAGGGATAAGACATTGAACATAAAGGGAGAGTTTGAGTTCTATAGTCGGATTGGATCAGTACAGGGGGCAACCGTTTGCTGGAGGTTTTGGGCACGGGGGCCAGGATATTCATATGATATCCTGGAGCTAGGAAGTTGTCCTAGTTGGCAAGGTGGAAACTCGGTTTTGGGCAGAGTTGGTCTGTGGATTCAAGCTGGGCAAGGCAGCAACAGGAAGGTCAACAAGACAAGCGGAAAACGAAGGGTTAGCATCAGACCCAGGTATTTTAAATTACGTATTTGTTTATTCTGTTATGAATTTTATTATTCGTTGATCAATTTATATGCATATGTGCTGAATTTATAAGAAATTACTGAGTTTAATAAATCAAGTAGATATTAATGTTATAGTTTATGGAATTAATGGATGTTAAATTTATATGGCCACTACACATGGTATCAGAGCTTTTGTTTGAAATCTGGGCCTAAGGGCCAAAGCTCCAAACTCTGGCTCCAGCTCCACCTAACCTGCAAACCAAACACAGAAATTTTAACACAAGTATAAAAATAAATGAAATACATATTGAAAATGTAAAAAACAAATATCACAATAAAAAAAAAAAAAACAAGTATTAGAGCAGCTCGATGCTCACTGCTCTGTATATGTCCTGACTGCTCTCCATCAGAATGATTGTTGCATTGATGTCGTGGCTTATCCATTCACCAGAAATGGGAAGGATCAAAACGCATTCACATAAATAACTAAGCTTGTTCAATGATCGACAAGTTTAGCCTCGAGAATTCTAAATTATATATATAAGTTAAACTATGTAAATTTGTAGAAATGAAAATGACCCAAGAACTAGGGTTTGCAGATAGGCATCAGCTCTGAATCTGATGTAGAAGGCGATGGATCAGTCGGGGATGGCGTAAGCATCATTTCCAGATCCCTAAGTCGTATCGGTATGATGTTAGCAAGTATAGAAGGAATATTTTGAAACTTTTTCCTAGGCGGATGGTGTAAGAACCCTAGGGTTTTTTTATAGGGACTCGGCCAGCTGATAACAGTTTAATAACACACCTTTCCCCACAGTAAGTTTTCCCTAATTACTCCAAATTTCAGAAATAACAGTAAAAATACCATGCAATGACAGTATACAGACAATTGTCAAGCCAGTAGATTTGTGCCCTCAACCTAGTAACCATAAACCGGCAATAATAGCAGCTAAACAAGATATATAAACTAGTAGTAATAGTATCCAGTAGTGTCACCAAACTAGCATGTAGTATTGTCCAACAATAATAGTAAACAATAGCCCACACAAGCAGAAAACCCTCAGATGAGGCCGCTGTCCAACCACTGTGATTATTAACCAGCAAAATGTAACAATATTTTACCCTAGATTAACCCTATAGTCTACAACAAGGAAAATAACTTGTTGCCAGGTTTACTTATGGTAGGGCTCCACTCCTCCAGGTGATACGCAGTCCTTCGGTCAAGCATCCAATGGGTCTCGGGCCTTAGCCTCTCCCTCCAAACACTGGCTGGAACACACCTCCCTGGCAGCTCTTTTCTCCTGGGCAGCTAAGTTCGACCCTCCCACAAACCAGTACCAGCACTGCTCCTCAACAAAGCGATATTCCCATATGGTGACTGCAACCAGAAAAGTGCATTGGAGTATAACTGAGCTAGGGTGAGAATGCACCCACCGAAAATCATATATGAATGGGTTAAACAACCCTTTTGGAGAACTGAGGCAGCGCCTCCAAAGAACCAAGGAAACCCACCTCCCTAAAAAAAAAAAATGCCACTACAAAATCCCTAGGAATTATGACTACACACAATTCCCACCAAAATAAACCTCTGCAGACTCAAAAAAAAAAAAAATGCAACCAACATCCAACAACATTAAATGGCTTAAACCTTCCCAGAGAAATACAGGTGATGTCAAAAGACACCATTCATGAATGAACAAAGTCAAAGCAGAATTTTTTAGCCTCCAAAGCCGTAGACGGTTCGGCCCTGCCTCTTCAATGAGTAGACGACATCCATAGCTGTCACGGTCTTTCTCCTGGCGTGCTCTGTGTACATCACGGCATCTCTAATCACATTCTCCAAGAATATCTTCAAGACGCCTCTCATCTCTTCATATATGAGGCCGTTGATACGCTTGACACCTCCTCTCCTTGCAAGACGCCTGATAGCAGGCTAGGCAATACACACATTCCAGCAAGGGAATTCTGCACACTAATGGCATCGCCCATAATCTGTACTCAGCTCACTCTACATCTCTTCTTCATCATACCAGTGCTCAGAACTGAGCAAGGAGCTTGCCGAGAGGGAGAGAGCATAATGGAGAGGCGACAGAGTTCGTGTAAGGTTTTAGGGGAAGAGAGTTTGAGAGAGAGTACGTGTAGGGTTAGGTTTAGGCCAGGAGGGTGTTGGAGGAACGAGGGCGGGGCACATGGGCTTTATGCATGCCTGCCCTTTGTTTGTTTTTTTTTTTTTTTTTTAAATTTGTTGTTTTTAAATTATTCGTTTAAATTTATATATGTTTTATTTTAGTTATTTTTATTTATTATATATATTTTTTTGTAGTATGATAAATAAAAAAAAAAAGAAATATATATATATATATATATAT
>JASDQU010754113.1:30094-53559 GCA_032191745.1 Picea mariana | reverse complement strand
AACCAGGGGCCCTGGTTACAAACCTAGGGTCTTTAATTGCTTGGTTACAAACCGAGACTTCCATGCACCAGGCATGGGTACCATGGTTACAAACCAGGGGCCCTGGTTACTAACCTAGGGTCTTTATCAATATTTGTCCCAGACCACATATCCCAGGAGTGCACTGGGTGCCCTAGATCTCGTCTAGGGTCTTAGCCATCCTCCAGGAGAATGGCTCTCGCTGCTGCATGTAAATTTAACAGCATGGCTGAGAGAAAGGGGGTCTCATCACGAGCCCTCCTTCTCATTTCCACTAGGTGTTTGTGGGTGACATTGCCATTATCTGGTCACCACGCCAGGGCAGTGACCTTCAACCTCTCCTTAAAATTATGAAAGAATAAAAGAATGGAAATTAATGGGCCTGGAAAAGTGCATTGCGGACGAAGGTACCACACACCCTCTACAAAGGCACCCATGAATAAGACACTACGACCCCTTGTATGTCATGAGCCCTATGCCCATTGAGTCTTGACCCCAACCACTTCATTCACTTTACATGGCTTAGAGAGGGATCTCTTGGAAACTCTCCTTGACCTAGGGAAAGATCTACCCAATAGGACACCTCGTCAACCCTCCCATATTCAACCTTGGCAAGTCGCATAGTGTCTTTGAACAATTAATTGTTTGATATAGTGATCTTTGATGCACATGCTTAGGTCGCTCATTTATTGATTAGATTCACTTATCATGATGTTATGACTTGATATCCTTGGAGGGCGTGCTCATTTGTCTTTGCAGGACCTAGTTGGTGGACAGTTTTGGGAGAAAAAGCCTAGCTTGGGCTTCCATGGGGCTGCAAGCCCATAGGTTGGATGTTAAGGGCCCGCATGTCAGAGGAGGAAGATAAAACTTAAAAGGCCTCGAAGATAACTTGGACGATGTATCCTAGCCCCCACATGCGAAACGTTTTGCCTATGAGATGCAAAACGTCTCCTTTTTTAGCATGACGTCATCTAGGGGGTTAGGGCTTGGTGGTGAGGTGACATACATTGGCACTTGGACATTTTGAAGGGGCTTGAACCTTCATCATGAAGGAAGATGTTGGATGCTTGACATGTGGCTTTGGGAAGCCTATTTACTCTTCTCCATCACCAATGGCCTCCTCCAAATGCCAAAACGTCCCCTAAAGGGTTTTATTATGTGCAAAAGTGAATTTTAAATGAATTGTTAATATTACTTTGTTAAAGGGGGAAAGATTAGGGTTGTTGACCCCTAGTCTTGTGGTTTACCCCTTAATATATGGACAAGTTACCTTAGTGACATTTTGTATAAATTAGAGATCATAAGATCTCATTTGAACATAACTCTCCCTCGTTGTGAGAAGTATTGGTCTGAAATTTTCGCTACACTTGGCTCTATTTGTCTCTTGTGCACTTGTTTATGGCTATCTTGATGAATGGTTGATGACGGAGTGAGGCGCTAGCCTTGGATGAATGCTTTCTAGCTTTTATGGTGGATTATCTTAGCATCTTTCTTGATTTTGGTATGGTCTTTTACTCTTATGCTATCATTCTTTCAAGTCAAGGATTGTTGTGCTAGGAGCTAGGTGGGAAATATAAGGGCATACACCCCCACCATAGTCTTCATCATTTTATGCTTCATGTTATCGGTTAAACAAGGGTTTGCTAAGAGAAGTATAAGGGCATACACCCTCTTAGCTTAAACCCTAGCTAGAGAAACTTGCCTTGGGAAGTAAAAGGGCTTACACCCCCAAGGAGGTAGCTTCTCTAGCTCTTTCTTTTATTCAACTCCATTAACCCAATAGTAAAGGCACTAGTCATATATAGTTTGTATTGGAGATATAAAATCATTGCCTTGGGAAACGTGAATTTTTATCTTTTGAAAGATCTCTTGCTTGGAGTTGGTTTGCCTCATTGAGAGGAGTCTTCCCCTACTAGGGCGTCCCCTCTCTCCCACTACTTTACTTGTTGTTACAAACCCTAACGTACAACCATTGGGCTGATCTAACCTAGATAAACTACTAATCATAACACCTAAACTAACCCTAGACTAGCTCCTAAATCTTGCACACTAACTCCACTAATTAGGGCGCATCTTTTGGGCTAACTGTTGGCATATTTTGATGGTGTGATTTTCTGATATAAGTGACTGAAAGCTACAGCCATAAGGCTGCAATTTTCCGCAGAAATTTACATGTTATAACAGCTTGCTTTATTCAATTTCAAAGTGCCATTTTTCAACCTATATTCATTGTTAATCTTGATGCTGGTTTACTTAACTAGTTTAGATCTTTGTATGCTGATTTAGATGCTTTATTTGCTGATATAAACTGTCATCTATTGCTGCAAAGTAGGGACAGCAAGTTTAACTTGCTGATCCATACTAACATATATCATTGCAAGTTGGATTTTCTTGTGTCTCGGGCAGGTACAATCATCCAGAGAAGTACTATACCCGTGGGGCAACAATCACTTGACTTACAAGGCATCTCTTCCCACATTTCACTCCACTTAGACTTTACCTCTAGGGGCTTCACTTCCATCTCTATCCATATCCATCTCATTTCCCCTAGGGTCACCAGGATCGCCTCCCTAGAGTGACCTAGTCACCCTTGAAGTATGGGACCTACATCGAGGTGACATTGTGTGTAGGATTCCCAAGTTGTAGCTCTTGCTTTGTGGTTGGGTCGGGCTTTTCCCAACCTACAACTTGCCCTATAATAGGCATCATCTTGGAAAGGGTTTGGAGGTTAGGAGTTAGCCTTTCTGCAGTTTGGAGGAGGAAGCTTCATCTGTTGAGGAGGTTGTGGCGTTATTCCAGGTTTTGGCTTGAGTATTGTGTGTTTTCATTGATGTATTGCAGCTGCCACAGCAGCCATTAGATTGTTGTGTTCAGATCTACATTCATAATAAAACACTCCATGATTCTCTTCTATTCCATGTGTATCTAGATTGCCTGCAATATGTTTGACGAAATTTCTTTTAGTAGAATGAATGCAAAGTATTTGTAGAAAAATGACAACCAGGAACAACATAATTGCATAGACGATCATAATATCCTAGCCTAGCAAGCATTGGGGATATTACAAGGGAAACCTCTGGTGTAAGGAGAAATTTCTGAATTTGCATTAAAAGGCATTCTAGAAAATTTCAATACTCTAGAGGAATCCTTTACTAAATTACTAGTGAGAAGCCTCGTGTATCACACTTTCTTGTATTTGGTTGGTCCTGTTGATATTCATGTGCATGACAAAAAGAGGACTAAGTTTGTCCCCTCCAACATCAAGGGTATATTTGTTGATTACAGTGAGACCTCTAAGGCTTACCTGATCTATATTCTAGCACACCAGAAGATAGTGTTATGTCAAGATGTTAAGTTTAATGAGGATGAATGGCCCTCTAAGTCTCAAGGGCCTCCCATAGAGGTTGAATACGGAGAAAAGCTTTTTGTTCCAAAGGCTGATCCACAAAAAGAGGAGAAATCAGATTCAGATCAGTAAGGTTCCCATGAAGGAACAAATGCATCAATACCATACAATTCAATCAAGAAGACGAGATCGCTTACCCAGACATTGCAGGAGGTGCAGGGACAAGTGGGAGCCCCTAATGCTACATTTTGGGTGAGTAATCCTCCTAATAAGTTTCCTACTCATGTTGCATTAATGACTTTTATTTTATGACAAAATGTTCCAGCTATAAGGAAGCAACTAAAGAGAAAGTATGGCAGGATGCCATGATAGAGGAATCCAATGTGAGGGAGACTGTTCCAAAGTCCACCATGAGATCAATGATTGATTCTGAGCCTGCAGTTGTTGATGAAGTCTTTCTTGGGCAATGGAAGTACACCTGGAAGATTCTTGAAATTCAAGACGCTAAAGGAGAGGCTTGGTTTGGTGGAGAACACCTTCCTCATAAAGAGAGAGTGATAGAATTTGTACCTGTTTGCTCCGAAGTTCTTCTCCCTTCAGCCTCGCAAGAAACAATGGAAATGGCAGAGCTGGAGAGAGAGAGGGTGCACTTGTGACGGTGATCTTCATGAGGGTAGTTTGTTTTATGAACCCTCTTTACAATTTCCCATTTTGCCACAATTAATCTCCTCCATGATGAACAAGCTTGCCTAGGTGAGTGCTTTAATGCTAAAAGTAGTGGAGTGCTTTCATGTTGGTGGTTACACTTGATGCTAGGCACACTACTAAATGCATATGGTGCATTTATGACGATTGTTATATCCTAGTAGTTAGGTAGATTAGTGGAGTGATTTCTCTCATTAATGAGCACTAGTGAAGTGCATTTATGAAGGGGGTTACCCTCTCTCATAATGGGGTGTACTTATTGAGTTTGACATGGTCGAGTTTAATGCACCACTCACGGTTAGTAATTACCTATTGTCACTCCACTCTTAGTTTATAAAAGGAGAGGAGGGTGCATTAGCTTAAAAAGTCTACGTGAGATAGAGAGTTAGTGAGTTTTATTTATGAGTTGCTGTGAGCAAGCATTTGTAGCCAGTGCATTAGCTGCTATTGTAATTTCCTTCAATAATAGAGTAATGTGATATTTTGTTGAACACTGTGCTTGCTGTCCTGAATTTCTAGATTGAAGATTTATGTAGAATAGTTCCTATTTATCCACTGTTTTGAATTATCTCATTGAATGCAGTATTTGTACTCCTGAATTTACCAATATTGTCTTAGTAGAAGCAAATCTGAAGTTGTGATAGGTGGTTCCTAGACTTTCAGTTTGTAGCTGTAGGTTGTAATTCTGCCAGTTCAGATCTGAACCATGAGTTGAACAATTAACAAGATTTCCTCATAGTTTGTCATCTTGGTCTATATTATGTACTAAAATGGAGTCCTTAGTCGAATGAAGGCTCCATTCAATTTACTGCTACAATTCATACATCGTAAGAATTTATCTGGGATGTTAGAACAATTTCAAAATTAGAATTGAACTTAGACCTAAAAGTGAAAAAAAACAACACAAATTAGAATACTTAGATTAAAAAAGAGAAAGTATTCATGCTCGAAGTGCTAAAATTATAATAAAGTAAAACACACTGTATTCATTTCTAAGATGTATACTTGATTGAGGTGGCCACTGTTCAAGTTACAGACAGTTGAACCCCCATATATGAAATAGATGAGACCAGGCAACACGCCATGCAATATTGTTGTATCATGCATATTGCAGCGATAAGTTTCTGCAAGCACATATTTGTTGAGTAGCGGATCCAGCAGTGAACTTCAACTTGTCAACAGAGATAAGTTTAAAATTCAGTTCATGTGGATAGATTCGGCTCGTGGATATAGGTTAATTCCTAAAAATTCAACTAAATACTAACCAACAGAGCCCAATACCTAACTTTGCCCATAAATGAACTTTAACTCAATTTAACAAATTATGGAAATTTAAACACAGATTCATTCAAAGTGCAGAGCATGACAGAAATAAAGAGAAAAATAACTGAAAACGCAGAGTGATAATCAGATTTTTCATATTATTTTGCTCAAAGTAGATTAATAATCACAACAAGACTTTTGAACTTTCAGATGCAAAATGCAGGTCTATTGGTGAAGGCAGATCGGTGTGACCAGCTTCAAATAGTATACAAGGGCCTAAACCAGAAATCCAAATGGCCCATGTGGTGTATATACATATAGTATATAGACGAGGGAAAGGAATAAGCAATTGAACCAGATTGCTTAGACACATTATAAATATATATATATGAAGAAAAGGTAAGAGAAACACACCTTGCAATGTGCAGTGTTACTGAAGGGCTTTTCTAGGCACATAGGATGCGTTATTGTGGCAATCTGGAGGGTTTTCAAATAAAGAAAGCGAGAATTGCTTGTAAATCACACCAACATCGAAGTAGATGAATCCAGTGCTGGGTATATCAACACGAATGACTTTGACTGGAAACCAGAGAAAAAGCTCCTTGGCCTGCACACCTGAGAGCCCTGCAATCTGCCCATAACTGAGATTCCCTTTGATCAATGTGTCATAATACACAGGATTCTCAAACTTGGTATAGCAGGGCTTGTCCAGATTGACCTCGAAAACCCCACCATCGTGCAATGTGTAGGACTTAACCACCTTGGGAATTAGCCCAATGGGCAGACCGTTTCTTCTCAGCACATCATAGATCGTTTCCTGCTCCCCTGAGCCCTCTGCAAGGAATGTGCTGCTCCTCATTATCAGGAGACAGAGAAGAAGGTGCAGATGTCGAATCCCCATGCTGCTGTTGTATGTTTTCGGGGTTGGAGTTTCAATGACAAAAGGGTTCTGGATATTGTTTATATGTAGACAATACCGACCTGGGCAAAATAATCGGTGGCCCAGGAAATTAACAGTGTCACAGAGGAAAGTAACAATGCCCAATCGAAGTGCCTCTGCATTCAGGGAAGAGGCGAATTGATGTGAATTCATCATGTCAGTAAGATGGAAGAGATACACTGGGCGTGCAATCAAGGCGTGAATGAGATGATCATGACAGGTCTGACAGCAGCAGATGGAGCAAATTACGTTATGTAAGACTGAGATTCTATGAAAAGACACACATATAATTTTTATACCACGTGAACAGCACAGGAAGAGGCTTTATAAGAATGTTTATGTTTATTTTTATATGAATCTGCGTGGGCGTGGGAGAATCGACACAAGTTCGTTTGTCGCGTTTGAAAGTTGTTATATTGTCGGGGTGTCAACTCCATGTGCTCTTTGATTCATTTGGGAGTCCCAAGCAGGATTGGAATTTCAAATTTATCTTACCCGTCAAGTGAAAATTTGATGATTGTCTTTTGTTTTTTGTGCCCGTCATTCTAAGTTTCAAACACATTCATTAGTATCAATATAACCTCTTAATGAAAAAAAGTATAAAAATAAGATATATCTCTTAAAATAAAAGAGAAATAGCATTTCAAACATACCTTTCAGAGCTTGCAATCTAAGGAGAAAACTATGGGCAACGTCAAATTCCATTTTCTGTTTCATATACTCTTGGAAGGAACCTTTGTCAAGTATGAACCTTTGTCAAGTCCTGTAAGTTATACAGTAGAGTTTAAGTAAGCTAAATACCTACTAGAAATTATGATGGGTTATAATTTTACATACCGGTAAATGCTGACGTGTAAATTTAGTATCTACCTATCAAATACGTCTTAAAATGAAAAAAACGTCCTGTAAGACGTCAAATTCCAGCCATGGTCCCAAGTCCATGAAATGGATGTAATGTCATTTATGGCCTGTGACTGGCCAATTTAGGAAAATATGCAGCAAAATCGTCTCTCGTACTCTTACTGCTCCATCCAACAAATAATTGTAGCAGTTATGGAGAGATGGAGGGAATCTTTCTCTTCCAAACGCTAGCCACATACAAAGATTTTAATAACTTTCAGGCTTCCAAGAGTGGGATTTATTTTTTATTTTTTTTAAACTATGGGAATTGGTAACTAGTAGGTTGATCTAGGTTAGGCTAGGCTAGAGCTCAGTGTCACTATAATCGGAGTGGACCTCTATCCTAGGTGTCCGAGGTTAGTGCCGCTATAATCGGAGTGGACCTCTATCCCAGGGGTCATCTACCCTTCTAGTCTTATCACAATGGCCCAACATGTCCACTTTGAGGAAATTGAACTCGGGTAGGGAGAATAACAATTATGCTACCCAATCCTGTCAGCAAACAGGGCACCTCCAGGCAACTTGTCCTCTTTCCCCCATCCCTCCCTCAACTTCGGGAGCACGAAAAAGAGCCAATGGTTGGCAAGGACCAAAATCTCACAGAAGTCGCCCGAACCCTTCCTTTGACAACAAGCAACATCACAAAGATGCTCCAACTCCTACGCCTTCCTCAAGGCCTTCGCAGGCCCCAACTCTCACTCAGCAGCCAACCGTTGACCCAAAACACCAGCCTGCAGCCTCGGCAGAAAATCCTACAGACTCAGAAGTCATGATTCCAACTCCCGCAGTTAAGTCCTTGCACCCACCTCACGAAAAGGGGGAAACAACTGACACAATCATGATCACGGCGTCGCTCCCAGGGACTCAGAAGCGACCTCATGAATCAGACAACTCAGATAGCGACAAAGAAGCACCCTTGAATTCAGTAGCTCAAGATTATGGCACTTCCTTAGACCATCTGGCTTTGGTGGTAAAAGCTGCTGAGCCTACCAGCTCCTCTGGTTGGATTGATGTTCGTAAAAAAAAGGGTAGAAAGGATCCTCCTCGGCCAACACAATGATCCGGTCCTTTCTCCTTATATTGTAATGTCTCATCTTGCTTTGCCCACGTGCTCTATGGGGCTCTCTTTTAGCATAGGCTAGTTTCAAATCTGAGGGGTCTTCTCCCTTTAGCGAATCAATGTATCACTTTGCACTTTTTCATGGATTGAATAGAAGGATTCTCCCCTTTCTTACTTAAAAAAAAAAAACAATTATGCTACCCAACCATCTGAGCTATGAACCCGAGACAAAGGGTGGGATTCATTTTAACTAATTGTTATCAGAACAAGGATGGAAGAGTGCTTGTGATGAGAAGGGATCTTCCTAAGACATGTCTCTCATCTTCCTTTAATGAGTGGCATCTTGAATTATAAATGATCTTTATGTTTGAGTAGTTTTCTTTTACTATGACATGAGGTGGTGGTGCTTTGTGGGGGGAATGTTTTGTTCCATTTTCATTTTGCATACCAATGACATTCATTTTCATTTTGCATAGCAATGACATTCAATGTACAGGTACGTCATTTCAACATTTTTGGTTTCCTTGCATGCAAGGTTTTTTCCATATTTATGTAAGGAGATCTATAAGGCATTAATNCATCTTCCTTTAATGAGTGGCATCTTGAATTATAAATGATCTTTATGTTTGAGTAGTTTTCTTTTACTATGACATGAGGTGGTGGTGCTTTGTGGGGGGAATGTTTTGTTCCATTTTCATTTTGCATACCAATGACATTCATTTTTATTTTGCATAGCAATGACATTCAATGTACAGGTACGTCATTTCAACATTTTTGGTTTCCTTGCATGCAAGGTTTTTTCCATATTTATGTAAGGAGATCTATAAGGCATTAATGACTTCTTTTTTCCGTGCTATTATATTTATTTACTTATGGGTCGTTATGGGGTCCATATGCAATTGTGTTGCCAATGAATCTACAAATTCAAGTTTATGTCATTATAGAGTATGTCTATATGTACTCATCCTTTTTTACTTCAATTTGAACTTGCTCTCTTGCTTGGTATGTTACGATTTAAATCCCCTACATAGTTTTACTCTATTTTTTTAATTCTTGCAAGGAGGGTTCACTTCTTAGAGTGTAGGGGGTCTCTCTTAACAACCAGTGTCATGCCCTAGTAGTGCTTAAAATATTGTTGCACTTTTAAAGGAAGAATTATTTCCACTACTATGTTTTATTTTGATGTTCTTTCAATAGGTATCATGTTCTTGTTCATCTTCTCATTTTCCTTTTGGTGTTGGTTAATGCATTTCTCATGTATATCTCTTGTTGGCCTCCATTTTGTTATTTGAGGTTATCTGCTTAGTGCCCTAGAAATTTGCTTGCGTCAAATATTGTTGTTTCTCTCTTAAAGGTTGCTCTACTCCTTACCTTTTGTTCATTGATAAACCAAATTGACTACTTTTGTTACAACTTAGATGGGCAAAGCGAGTGATTATAACTTGAGATGAGCTAATTATAACATGTCTCTCTTGTCCCTTTACCTATGGCTCTAGAAGTTGCATCACCATCCTTTATGAATGACATTCTTATGTATAACCACCCTTCCCTTACTTTCATGGTTGCAATTCTCATAGCCTTTGAGTGTCTTCTATCATTTATTGTCTAGCAATAGTGTCATATGCAAATGGATTTATCTTTGTGCTAGGATCACTACTTCACTTTTGATAACATTTCTCATAGTGTACATCAACCTCATAACTACAATATCCTTCCCCTTCTTCTACAACGACAATATACGTTGGTTCAAGTTGTGAATGAGGTTAAAACATTGGCATGTGCTACTAGTCTCAATATCCAACATCTTGGCCATTAACAATATTTTGTACTTTCTTTACACATGATGTTGTTTTCAAAGGCACATTGCACTATGTATAACCTAGAAATGGCAAGTGGAATGCCATAGAAATCTACAGTGACCGCAAATCCATCCTTGCCACAGTGAGAATTCCTCTATGTCATATATAATTTCCTGATAAGATATCCTTCTTGCAAGATGGCTTCAATTAAGTAGTCTCTATGACTTTGTTTAAAATTGACTTTGTTCATTTTGATAGCTTTGGTGGCATCTCACTAAGGATTTGAGTATCAAACATTTATGTATGCTTGAAAGTTTTCTTTCAACTTCACATCCTTTTTTAGTTTTTTGGGATGATAGATACAGGGTTTGCTTCAAGTCTTTCTCTTTAGATTTTGCATTGTATTTGTTTGAAAACTAAGAAAGTTAATTAGTGAACTTAACATATCTTTTTTTTTCGAAAAAGAATTCTAACCCAAATCTAGTAGGTTTTTATCCTAGTGATCTATACCAATATTTATACCTAGAATTTATATGAAGGATCTACACCTACATGACTTACATGCCTTAGCCCAAGATGACCCAAAACTTTGTATCTTTGAAACATTAATGAATCATAGTGAAATAGTAAATTGTAAACAAACAAACAAAAATGCACTCACCAAAAAAGTTAACTTTACATTTATTAATTAACTCTATTCAAAAACATAGATGGTTTCTCTACATATAATTAAACTTTGATTCTTATAACTTATCAACTATTAATAATATGAGCATGTAGATTTTCACAATTCGTCATAATATGCATGAGATTTATGGATAAACACTGTGTAGAAAGTTTTGAAACATCCATCATCGGGGACTAGAAGCTATAAGATGTTAGAATAGAATGGAGATGAAAAGTATTTAAAGGAGAAGATTAGAATATTATCGTTGAGGAGAAAGAAGGAGAAAGAAGGGAAATTTAGTAAAATAATGAAGAAGTAGTTATTTTAAAATGTTATTAAGAATAAAATATATGAATTAGAATATTAATTTAAATTAGAATATTGAAATGGTGTATTCGAATAAAATGATTGATGTAGACCCCCCTTCTCTCCTCGGGCTGCGCGACCTCCCAATCTAGGATCGTTCAAATCAAGGAGTCGAATCGACTCTTTGGGCCTTTATTAGACCCCAATCAATCTACAGAGGTCCCCTTTCCTTCAAAGTGCAGGTTTTGGAAAACCCACGGGCTTTGTCCTGACCCCTTTGAAGAATTAAATAACAAGCGCTAGCTCCCCTCGCTAGGTCCTTTCCTTCATATGACCTCGGGCTATGACCTCACGTAAACACATGATTGTGGAGTGACCAAAAGTGGTTTGAGACCACACCGCGTTTCTCCCCGCAATTCACTATCAACCGCCACGTGTCCCTTTAGCAATACCGTGGTTTCGATTGCAACCCGCTCTAAGAATTTTAAAGTCCGAGCACATTTTGGCCCCACAATTAAGCGTGACCATTGATCTTCAATCTCGGGCAATGCCTCTTGATCAACGGCCACAATCTGTCCTCTATCTGCCTTGGTCAACTGTCAGTCAGCGAACCTTTTCCTCCTTCCGCACGCACTCCCACATCTCACGATCTATCGACGTGTGCCCTCCTCTCAGATCGACGACTACGATTGATTTCTCCCTTCAGGCTTCGAGAATTTCAACTCTCAAATCTCGCTTCCTCCACAGTACTTCCACCCGAAGTCGACGATCTGTCGACGCGTGTCACTCACAGATCAACGGTTGTGGTTCACTTCTGCTCTTCGGGCTTCGGGAGTTTCAACTCTCAGTCTTCGCTTTCTCCCAGGACAAGTTCACCCGTAGACAACAATCTGTCGACGTGTGTCCCTCATAGATTGACGATTGTGGTTAACTTGGGCTCTTTGGGCCTCGGGAGTTTCAACTCTCAATCTTTGCTTTCTCCCAGAGTGCTTCCACCCGAAGACAACAGATTTCCACTATGCGTCCCTCTGGATCTGATGGTCCAAATTCACTTCAGCTCTTTGGGATGCTTTCACCTGAATTTCATAGATCTCTACTACGTGTCCCTCTGAATCTGACTGCTACAATTTACTTCGAGTCTTTATCCGGAGTCCACAGATTTATGTCGTGTGTCCTTTTGAATCGGACGGCTATGATTGATTTCACCTTTTGGGCTTCGGGAGTTTCAACTCTCAACTCTTACTCCCTCCACAGGACTTCCACCCGAAGTTGATGATCTGTTGACACGTAACCCCCCGGCGATCAACGGCCAGGATCCACTCTTCAGAGATTTCGCTCTCTACTGATCTACAAACTTCTGAAGTTGTAGATATGGCGCCACATGTCCCTCTGGATGATGGATGGTCCCTAATCACTTCGGGACTTCGGGACTTTGGCAAGTTCGCTCTCCTGTGCACACCAAGGGTTAAGGCTCGTGCACTTTACCTGGATCCGATGGATGTCGATCCCTCGCGCTCAGATCCAACGGATGGGATCTGTCCTTCTCCTCTCTCATTCCTTCTTCATCTTGGACCCCAATCGAATGGTCCCAATCTCTTCCTACAATCGATCTGACAGTTGTTGTCGCTCCTCCTCGTGAACTTCTTTGTTCTCCCAGACTTAGGAAATTTTCTAAGTGTTCAAAGATTTTGGTCTTTGAATCTTCTCCTGCGAAACTAGTTGAAAGGGTCTCGAGTCCGCTTTTCCTCCCGAGCTTTGACAATGAAGATTTTCCTCGACTTTTGTGCACACTTGCGCTCTGTGTGCAAACTTGCACTACTCCTCCTGAGCTTGTGAATCTTGGAATAAGTTCACTTCTGCACACACTCCTTGCACTGTCTCTCTTGAGCTTTTGCTTACTCAAGTTCTAAGGTTTCAGTCCCTTTACTCCTTAAAGGGATTCTTATGCCTTCTTGGCAACTTTTTCTCAATGCACACTTACAGAGCTTACAGAGTATTCAACAACTTTATGGGTGTCTTCTTCTTGATACTCTTCTCCTTGAACTCGACAGAGAGTTCTCTTTGTGCACGCTTGCACCTACTCGATGCCCGCCTGGTAGGGATCTACATAGTTCTCAATGACTCTATCTCTCTGTGCTTCTTCTGCACAGTTTCTTCTCTAAGGTATTCAACAACCTAGAGCCTTCCCTTGAGTTGTTATCACTTTGGTGCACCCTCCTGGCACGTTATTTTCTGACTCCACAAAGTCCGTATGTGCACTCCTTGCATTGGCTACAGAACCTCCAATGTTCTGTTGTGCACTCCTTGCACAACCTAACAACTCAGAGCAATATTTCAAACTTAACAAGGATAGAGAAATCTATCTTCTTGCTGCAAATGAAACCTATCATGCATCTACAACATACATAAACACACAGAGATAACATTCATCGGATACACATAAACAAACAAAAAGTTCATATGCAAGAAAAAGTGCTTTCTTTCTATTAAGATGAATGTCTGATTACAATATGTGCAGGTTGGACTGTAACAGAGTATCAACTCTCTCAAGCTCCCTCAAAGAACTATTCTATCTCTTATCTCCTCCTCTGAGGATTTCTAACTAACTTGCAGTTACCTCCTATTCAGTAACCTAATCTCCACCAGCCTCATTTGGGCATACAATGCATCTACATATACAAGAAGGTTCCTAGGGTTCCCTTCGACTACTTCTATTCTCGAAAAAAGCTAACTAACCCTTAGTTCTGTTGCATTAAATTCTAGGAGTGAAACTCCCAGATCACTCGCGATCATTTTCTCCCAAGCATTTTGATCTTCTTCAATTTTCAATCAGTTCAAGAAAGATTTGCAGTAAACGCTAGTGTTTCGTATTCTGAAATGATTCAAAGGCGCACTGAGGCATCAAGTTGTCTCTCCATGTGTGCTTGTTGACGATGCTCCTGCATCATACTCCACTGTTGGGAAAGTCATGAGCTCATGCTCATGGCTCCCTCTACTATGTTGTTGAGATCCTCCAGGGTCCCAAACTTGAAATTGGAGTTGTCCACTCGTTCTTCTTCCTTGCTGTCTCTGTTTCCCTGTTGTTCTTGCAAGTCCTCTTGTGTTCCATCCTTCTCTATTGACTTCTTCTTGTGTTTCTTCTGGCATCAATCTCTTAATATCCTCTATTTCTTTGTCCATCTGGTCCACTGGTTGGCTTTTCTCCTTCATCGCATTTTGATGTATCTCCTTTCCATCAATTTCCAACTTGACTTGTTGGATTAGTTGACTTTGCATCTTTACCCTTCCCTCTAGGGCCTCCAGTTCTTCACACAGATAAGAAAAATCCATGCTATCTACTGCTCTCTCCTCTGTAGTAGATTCACATTCTACAATCATCTATTTCTCAGCTTCCTGGCTAAAAAATTTGAGCCATTCCTCTGAATGCTCTTCTTCCTCCATCTCTTGGGCACATTGAAATGTGTGCTCTTTCTCCTTTTTACCAATTTGATCAATCTGACCCTTCCTGTTATCTTCATCTTTTGTGGCACTAGCTAGCCACTCTGTTGTAGACTTCAGTTCTACAGTCTCACCACTGAGTTGTTGCTTAGCTTCCTCCTCTGACAGATTGATTTCTTTCATCTCCTCTTGTGTTGGTTCAACTCCAACTTCCTCTAGCTGCTCTCCAGGATGGTATGCTCCTCCACCTATTTCCAACTTGATCTGTTGGATATGATTACTCTGTATATTTTCCCTTCTCTCCAGGGATTCCAATTCCTCATACAGCTAAACAAAATCTATGTTGTTTGCTTCCTCTTCTGCTGCAGGCTCCAGTGCTGCAGTCATCTCCTATTCAACTCCCAGGCTGAAATTTTTGAGCAATTCTATTGAATTCTCTTCTCCTACAATCTGCATGACTGTCTCCTGGAAGCCATATTCTGGTTCTGGACTGTCCAACCAATCCTCCAATGTCTTCATCTCGTGCTCCCATTGAGTGAGCAATTCATCTGAATGCTCCTCTTTTTCTGTTGGGGTAAACATCAATGTCTTCTCCTTCTCCTCCTCTTTGTCAGTCTTTGATGGTTGTCTTTCCTCTGTTGCACCTGCGTCACATACACAGTTAGCTTTAAAATCATTTGGCCCCATGGCCTTGGATTCATGTTGCACCACCTCTTCATGTGTAACACTTGTACTAGCTTCTACTGGACTATTTGGCAGGAATATTTGAATTCCCCCAATTATCATAATGCATTTTTTATCCTCCTCCATCAGCTCTCCTTGCTGATATGAACTCTCAGTTGAGTTCATGAGACTTTCAGATAGTCTCCTCTCTTCTTCTTTTCCCTCATGGTAGACTATGAGATCCTCAATTGATCTCATCTCATTGCCCCCCTGGAAATATGAAATTTCACTACTGCCCTCCTAAGAGTCTATGAGATCCTCAATTGATCTCATCTCATTGCCCACCTGGCAATTTGAAGATTCATCCCTGCCCTCCTGGCAGTTTATAAGACCTTTAACTGATCTCACCTCCTCTTCATTAAGATTCCTCCCAATCTCTGGTTCATAGACGTGAATCTCTTCTATGTGACTGAGGTTTTCAACTTCCCTCAGCCACCTCCTCAACTCTTGTTGTTGCTTTCTGGCCAACAACTTTTGAACATGCCATTTCACCTTCCTGTTCAAGGGCCATTCGTACCTCTAGTGTACCCTTGTCTCCTGTTGCATCTTCAATGTCAGTTGTTCCATTCTTGCTCTTATCTCAATGAGCTACTTGTCAATTTCTTCTTTACTTTTCTACTTGCGGTCTGCTCCTCGACCACACTTATGGCCTTCAGTAGCCATCTTTTTTGTCTTCAGCCCTCCTGGCTATCTACCATTTGTTGTACACCTGGCAACAATATTTACAGAGCATCAGTACTCTATCTCTCTTCACCTGTTGTCTATAGGCACAATTAAGCTTCTGATATCATTTGATGTTATCAGATTATCTCTTTTCACCTTCTCACCTTTGCCTACAATCTGGAGACAAAATTCAGCTCTTGATACTACTTGATGTAATCAAACTATCCTCTCTTTCCTTTGTCTGTTGTCTGCAAGAAATTTTAAGCTTTAATATCACTTGATGATATCAAACTATCTTTGTCTCCTTTGTCTATTGTCTGCAAACAAAATCAGTCTCTGATACCACTTGATGCAGACCCCCCTTCTCTCCTCGGGTTGTGCGACCTCACGATCTAGGATCGTTCAAATCAAGGAGTCAGATCGACTCTTCGGGCCTTTATTAGACCCCAATCAATCTACACAGGTCCCCTTTCATTCAAAGTGCAGGTTCTGGAAAACCCACGGGCTCTGTCCTGGCCCCTTTGAAGAATTAAATAACAGACGCTAGCTCCCCTCGCTAGGTCTTTTCCTTCATATGACCTCAGGCTATGACCTCACGTAAGCACGTGATTGTGGAGTGACCAAAAGTGGTTTGAGACCACACTGCTTTTCTCCCCGTAGTTCACTATCAACCGCCATGTGTCCCTTTAGCAATATCGTGGTTTCGATTGTGGCCTGCTCTAAGAATTTTAAAGTCTGAGCACTTTCTGGCCCCATAATTAAGCGTGACTGTTGATCTTCAATCTCGGGTGATGCCTCTTGATCAATGGCTACAATCTTTCCTCTATCTTCCTTGGTCAACTGTCAGTCAGCGACCCTTTTCCTCCTTCTGCATGCACTCCCATATCTCATGATCTATCGACGCGTGCCCTCCTCTCAGATTGACAACTTCGATTGATTTCTCCCTTCATGCTTTGGGAGTTTCAAATCTTAAGTCTCAATTCCTCCACAGTACTTCCACTCGAAGTCGACGTGTGTCACTCACAGATCAATGGTTGTGGTTCACTTTTTTTCTTCAGGCTTCAGGAGTTTCAACTCTCAGTCTTCGCTTTCTCCCAGGACGCTTTCACCTGAAGACAACAATTTTTTGACATGTGTCCCTCACAGATCGACGACTGTGGTTCACTTTAGCTCTTCGGGCTTCGGGAGTTTCAACTTTCAATCTTTGATTTCTCTCGAAGAGCTTTCACCCGAAGACAACGGATTTTTGCCACACGTCCCTCTGGATCCGACGGTCCAGATTCACTTTGGCTCTTCAGGATGCTTTCACCTGAAGTTCATAGATCTCTACCGTGTGTCCCTCTGAATTTGATGGATACAATTTACTAAGGGTCTTTACCTAGAGTCCACGGATTAATGCCGCGTGTCCTTATGAATCGAACGACCACGATAGATTTCACCTTTTGGGCTTCAAGAGTTTCAACTCTCAACTCTTACTCCCTCCACAGGACTTCCACCCGAAGTTGATGATCTGTTGACATGTAACCCCCTGGCGATCAACGACCAAGATCCACTCTTCAAAGATTTCTCTCTCTCCTGATCTATAAACTTCCGAAGTTGTAGATCTGGCGCCACCCGTCCCTTTGGATGATGGACGGTCCCTAATCACTTCGGGACTTCGAGACTTTGGCAATTCTGCTCTCCTGTGCACACCAAGGGTTAAGGCCCGTGCACTTTACTTGGATCCGACGAATGTCGATCCCTCGTGCTTAGATTCGATGGATGTGATCTGTCCTTCTCCTTGTTCATTTTTTCTTTGTCCTAGACCCCAATCAGACGGTCCCGATCTCTTCCTGCAGCCGATCTAATGGTTGTTATCGCTCCTCCTCCTGAGCTTCTTTGTTCTCCCGGACTTAGGAATTTTTCTAAGTGTTCAAATATTTTGGTCTTTGAATCTTCTCCTGCGAAACCGGTTGAAAGGGTCTCGACTTCGCTTTTCCTCCCGAGCTTTGACAATGAAGATTGTCCTCGGCTCTGGTGCACACTTGTGCTCTGCGTGCAAACTTGCACTACTCCTCTTGAGCTTGTGAATCTTGGAATAAGTTCACTTCTGCGCGCACTCCTTTCATTGTCTCTCTTGAGATTTTGCCTACTTAAGTTCTAAGGTTTCAGTCCCTTTACTCCTTAAAGGGATTCTTGTGCCTTCTCGACAACTTTTGCTCAATGCACACTTGCAAATCTTACACAGTATTGGACAACTATGTGGGTGTATTCTTCTTGACACTCTTCTCCTTGAACTCGACAGAGAGTTCTCTTCGTGCACGCTTGCACCTGCTCGATGCCCATCTGGCAAGGCTCTACAGAGTTCTCAATGACTTTGTCTCTCTATGCTTCTTCTGCACAGTTTCTCCTCTAAGGTATTCAACAACCTAGAGGCTTCCCTTGAGTTGTTATCACTCTAGTGCACCCTCCTGGCACGTTCTTTTTTGAATCCACAGAGTCCGGATGTGCACTCATTACACTGGCTACAAAACCTCAAATGTTTTGTTGTGCACTCCTTGAATAGCTTAAGAACCTAGAACAATATTTCAAACTCAACAAGGATAGAAAAATCTATCTTCCTACTGCAGATGAAACCTATCATGCATCTACAACATACATAAACACACAGAGATAACATTCATCGGATACACATAAACAAACAAAAAGTTCATATGCAGGAAAAAATGATTTCTTTCTATTAAGATGAATGTCTGATTACAATATGTGCAGGCTGGACTGTACCAGAGTCTCAACTCTCTCAAGATCCCTCAAAGAAATATTCTATCTCTTATCTCCTCCTCTGAGGATTTCTAACTAACTTGCAACTACCTCCTATTCAATAGTCTAATCTCTAGCAACCTCATTCGGGCATACAATGCATTTACATATACAAGAAGGTTCTTAGGGCTCCCTCCGACTACTTCTATTCTCGAAAAAAGATAACTACCCTTTAGTTCCATTACATTAAAGTCTAGGAGTAAAACTCCCAGATCACTCGCGATCATTTTCTCCCAAGTGTTTTGATCTTCTTCAGTTTTCAATCAGTTCAAGAAAGCTTTGTAGGAAACACTAGTGTTTCATATTCCAAAATGATTCAAAAGCGCGCCGAGTTCTTTCTCCACGTGTGTTGGCTGACGATGCTCCTGCATCAATGATCGTTGAGGTGAAAATATGAATTAGTCAATAAGAATAGGAGGGGGGGGGGGGAGGCTATAGATCAAGACAATGAATAGTGGGCTTCCAAGAATGGCTAAGTTTCTAGCCATCTTTCTGATTAAAATTATCAGGATGTTTTTCAATTTCCAATGCTTCTCGAATAATACGAGAAGAGTAATGAGGGGATGAGGCTAGAATTTTAGTTTGGTCAAAACAAATTAGGAGTTTCGATTTAAATGAGTGTTCAATAATAGTTGATTTGGCGATTCGAGTGTGGTTTGTGTCAATTATATGCTCTTTAAGACAGGATTTAAAAGATCTACCAGTTTGACCTATGTAAGATTTTCCACAGGAGAAAGGAATTTGGTAACCTCCAGAGCCAAGCATCAGGTCAGGTTGTTCTTGGTGGTTTTGAATAGATGTTTGAGGGTTTTATAGGGTTTGAAAAGGGTTTTGATGTTCTTTTTACCTAGGATTTTGGAAATATGATATGTGGTGCCTTGGATATAAGGAAGAGAGATGAGAGCTAGGGGAGGGGAAGAAGAGGTKTTTTTCGATTTAGGATTGCAGGATAAACAAAAGGCTCTATTGATTTCAGAGATAGAATAATCATTGGACATTAGGGCCTTGGTTGGGTGGGCTTTTTCCTTCTCTAGGAATTGAGGGGYAGAGATACAGATRGATCTAGTGATGAGAGTTTTTAGCACCGCTGATTTTTTAGCAGGATGGTGATGGGATTCTGCATGAAGGTATCTATCAGTATGAGTCTTTTTTCTAAATATTTGGTGGGTAAGGGAGCCATCAAGAAGATAGGAGATCAACACATCCMAAAAAGGAATAGAGTTTCCTTTTGAGTTTCCATCATGAATTGGATATAGGGGAAATGCTATTTAGATTGTTGAAGAAGGAGATCAAAGCATGATGGCCATGAGGCCAAATGACAAAAGTGTCATTGACGAATCGAAACCAACACTTAGGTTTTAGATGAAAACTATTTAGGGCTAGAGTTTTGAAATGTTCCATGAAAATATTAGCCACCACTAGGGACAAGGAAGACACCATGGTTGTTTCTTTAGTTTGCTCATAGAAAACTCTTTTGAAAATAAAGAAAGGGGAAGAGAGACAAATTTCAAGAAGGAGAGGCCGACAGATGTGGTTGAGGTGAGCGCAGAGGGTTTGTTGAAGCAATAAGGTTCGGATGCAAGGACGAAGATGTGCCTGCAGAACCGAGTCTAAAGGAGAGAGGAAAATAGGAGATTGTTTGGGGGTCCGCACGTAGGAGGAGATCGGTTCGATGTCTAAGACCAGGTTGACAGTGATGGCAAAGACGTACGAGTCATATGAGTTAGGGGAGATCGTTGAGGAGCCCGTAAAATGGTGAGGTGAGGCGGAGAAAGGAGAAACTAGAGACACATGGTTGGGCAGTGAAGACGAAAATAAGATTTGATCATTTGAATTCCTATCTTTATTAAATTCCTTCCTAGTGTTCTTATGTTCACCTCCTCAGTTATTTCACTCTAATACGATAATTTAATATCCTAACTTAAAACCTTGTCTCTAGTCTTTTTAATTAAATATATTTTATTAGTTTCATTCCTTTCCTTATAAGTTATACTCCTGAAACAATCCTTTACTTTCAACCTTCATTCTCATCTTTCATTCTAATTTCTTTCATTTCCTTATTACCTTAAAATTCTTATCAATTCCATAGCTTCATATTTTCATATTTTCATTATCACTCTCATTTATCTTTCCTACTCATTTCTCCTTTCACTATCTTTATTAAATTCCTTCCTAACATTTTGATTTTCGCCTCCTCAGTTATTTTACTCTAATACAGTAATTTAATATCCTAATTTAAGATCTTATTTCTAGTATTTCTAATTATATTTCTTTTTATACTCCTAAAAGAATCCTTTAATTTCATCATTTCCTTCTTAACTAAGAATACTTTTAATTACTTTAATCTCTTTAGTACCTCATTTTAATCATGGCAACCTTCACTATTTCCTATTTTCACCTCAACGATCATTTTATTCTAATATATTATTTTAATATTCTAATTTAATTTGTATATTCTATTCTTAATAAAGTTTTAAAATAACCGTTTCTTATTTATTTTACTAATTTTCCCTTTTTTCTCTTAACTGTAATCTTCTAATCTTCTCCTTTAAATACTTTTCATCACCACTCTATTCTAACATCTTATAACTTCTAGTCCTTGATGATGAGTGGAGTATCCACTCGAAACATTAAACATTTCAAAACCGCCTACAATATATTTATCCAAAAATATTATGAAAACTATTAATCATTTTTATTTATAATTAATAAAATTAAAAAAAAAAAACAAACATACAAAATTTATTTAATATATTTTTTTATTAAATAACCATTCATAAGTACTAATAGATCATTCATAATTGCTTATTAAATAATCATTCATAAGTACTAATAAATCATTCATAACTACTAATTAGTATTCCTTAATGGATAACATTATTATTTAAATCCACTCAAAATACATACATTTTGCAAACAAATTATTTAAATTTTAATTAATATAATTTTTACTAAACAACCATTTATAAGTAATTCATAATTCTTCCTTAATGGGGTAACATTATAATTTGTCCACTCAAAATACATGCAACAAACAAATTATATTAATAATTCAACCCATACATGATTTATTGATCTCCAAATTTGGTTGTAAAGCAATTGTCATTACAAGACAAATGCATCATCATTCATAAGGAATTCAATCCTTGTATATTCACTTTCCTTAGTGGAGTATAAGGGACATCCCATAAGCGTGCCACTATCTATATCTATAATTTCCATGTCTCTCTTGGGATCCCACTAAATATTTTGTAGCTAAGGTAATGATAAATATTTTGAAGTAGCTAAGGTAATGATAAGCGACACACTTCATTGCAAGCATAATTGTAAATCCATATATGATGTTTGCTTGGGTATCATATGACATAGGAATCAATAATGACCTTACATAATATGAATCTATTACATATAACAAAGGAATCAATAATGATCATACATATTTAAAAGAAATGTTTTAATTTTTTTATTTTTATTTTAATAATTTAATTAACTAATTATTCAATCATCTATGTGCACACTAGGTGGCATACTTAATTCCTTTTAATTAATTAATTATTTAGTCTATGTACACACTAGGTGACATACTTAATTCCTTTTATTTTGGAGCCACAATTCAATGGCTATGTTATGAACATTGAGTACACCTACCTAGTTTTTCCAATTCCACTACTCTTCCATGTCATTGTAGGATTTAATGCATTACATCCATAATATGACAAACTTGCAGTGATGTGACACTTTATATTCATCCTTATTAGTTTCTTTTTAGAAAATAAAAAATGGATTATAATAATTTAAAATATAACTTCGATTTTCTTTATAACTCAAATAAGTGTGTTTGTCGTGTTATTGTTTTTAATTTAATTATAAATTTTAATTGAGATGAAACAAAGTTACATTATATATATGTGCATGGCATTGTGAAAGTATTTCATGTATTAATTTTCTCATAAGCATTTAAAAAAATTAAAAAAATATGTGTAATTATTTTTAGTTAGGCTTTTTGTCAAAGTTATATATGTGCACGGCATTGTGAAAGTATTCCATGTATTATGTATTAATTTTCTTATAAGTATTTAAAAAAAAAATGTGAAATCATTTTTAGCTAGGTTTTTAGTTAAAGTTATATGMTTCATCAAATACGTATCTTAAAAGATTAAATTATTTTAGAAATAATATTAAAAATATTATAAAAATTACAATTTGTTTAAAGTTTCTCAAAATATAAAAATAAAAATATAGAGTATATAGCTTAAACAAGAAAATGAAACTTAAAGAGTTTAGCAATGGTTCAAACATAGGTCTACACCTCAAACTAAAATAGAAAGGATGTGCTTTTGGACAAGTGAAATGTTTTTTTGTTTCCTTCCATAATTAAGGACTAACAACCAAAAGAGACCATTCTTTTGAGAGAGAGTTAATAATTGAATTGAGTTCTTTGAAAATATGAGAAAAAAAATTGTGTTAAAAATAGATAAAGAACTTTTCACCTTCTTAAATATAGTACCAGGTAACAAATTTTCCATAGTGAATTATTCTCCCTCAATCCAATTGATCACCACCTATGAGTCTCCACAAATCTAAAATTTACACACTCCTCTTTGTGCAACCAATTTTAAGAGCAACTTTAAAGCAAGGAGTTATGCATAATGATTTGACCCCCTCCCAAGTAGCCTTAAAGTTAATGGAATCAAAATCATTAAAAAAATAATGCCACCTACCCCACAATAAGGTGTTGTGCCTTGGTTGGGACCATCAAAGTACTCGAAGCCCTTGGTTGGGACCATCAAAGTACCCCAAGCCCTAGACTTCTAAACGGGTTCATGAGATAATTG
>JASDQU010754113.1:16468-30074 GCA_032191745.1 Picea mariana | reverse complement strand
CCCTCCCAAGTAGCCTTAAAGTTAATGGAATCAAAATCATTAAAAAAATAATGCCACCTACCCCACAATAAGGTGTTGTGCCTTGGTTGGGACCATCAAAGTACTCGAAGCCCTTGGTTGGGACCATCAAAGTACCCCAAGCCCTAGACTTCTAAACGGGTTCATGAGATAATTGTCTCTGAGGAGTGGTGTTTGGAACATATTTATAACTTACAAAGATAAACCTAGATTGAGAAGCACATTGTTGAGGTATGAATCTAACATAAAAAAATGTCTACATTCCTAACCAACTAAATGCCCCAAGATATAATCAATGAAAATGCTTTATATTACTTTACTTCATGGTTATGTTAGCCATGTGTAAAATAGTCTAAAATTGACTCCCCCTATTAGCTATCCCTTACCCCAATTGATATAACCATTTCTTCCGAGAGCTTTCTAGTATATGAATAGGTTATAAGCAAGTGGCTCATAGTTTCCTTCTCCACCTTGTATAAAGTACATTTAGTTGGGCCTTGCATGCTCCTTTTCTATAAAAATTCCAAAGTTATGGATTTATTCATTATAGCCAACCACATAAAGATTCTCAATTTTAAAGGTGATATGATCTTCTATAGTGGCTTCCACACCATCGAATATCATCAAGCCTTGCTGAGACAAACATGGTTTTATATCTTAGTCTTGGAGTGTAAATCCCCAAAGCAATATTTTTAGACCATACAAGTTCATCCTCTACCTCTGTAATGCACACATGACTCATGTTAAGCTTTGTTGTAAAGCCTCCTAGTGCTCACTTTCAAGTCCTTCTAACCCTAATTGTTCAATGCTCTTTCATTATTGTTGTGATATGGTAGTGAGTTTTGGTGAGGCTACCTAAGCCAAATTAAATATGTCTTTCCCTTGAAATTAAATAATCAAATTATTGGGTAATTTTAAAGCATCTCCACTCCCCACCCAAGGATCATCCCCAACCTTTACCTTTTCCCCATTGTCTACCCATCAAACTAACCAAATTCCAATTAGAGAAAAATCTAGGAGCATATCTCTTAAAACTATGGGTACATTATGGATGCCCTTAGATGGTATTCTAATCCATTCTTCTATAGAATAGGGTTCAA
This sequence comes from Picea mariana, assembly GCA_032191745.1. Taxonomy (NCBI): domain Eukaryota; kingdom Viridiplantae; phylum Streptophyta; class Pinopsida; order Pinales; family Pinaceae; genus Picea; species Picea mariana. The sequence goes on along the minus strand of JASDQU010754113.1, from coordinate 28,956 downwards.
TGTATTTTTGAATAATAATATGATTCTAAAGACCATCCCTATATATAACTCTTCATAAACTCCTGACAACTATTGCCTTTCATAAATAGTGAATGTTTTTAAGACCCCAACCCCCCAGAGCCTTAGGTTTGGCAATGGATTGCCATTTAACCAATAAAATTCCCTCTTTCTCTCTATCCCAGACCACAAAGACTAGAATTTGAGCCATTGATTAAAAATACAAAGGAAATTGGGTTCAGACACCCCATGATCCAATTCACCATATGACACAAAATCCAATGTGAATTAACATTAGCCTCAAATATAGCTAGTTTTCTTGATCAAAAGCCTTAGAAAGGTCTAGCTTCAATACCATGGTCAATAATTTTTTTTTATAGTAGTCATCCCTTCTTGAGTCACCCCAGTAGCATCATGGATTTTCTTTCCATGAAGAAAACCAAATTGTTAAGATGTATATTATGCATCCTAGAGGGGTCATGATTAGAGATATTATTCTTTCTGAAGATATATGACCTAAGAGACCAACTTCTTAAAAATCAATGTAATTATTTTAGCTATGATGTTATAGATACATTTGCATAAGGAGATGGGCCCTGAAGTCATCAAATGTATTAGGTTGTTTTTCTTCATAATTAAGCAAAGGAAGGTGGTATTGAATGCTCCCAATATCCTCCTTGTGCTCCTTGATTCCTTAACAACCCTTAACAAATATTCTTCTATAAACTCATTAAATACCAAGAAAAACTCAATTTTCCAACCATCTGGCCCTAGACTTTTGTCCTTCTAAATTATATGGAGTACCATTCACAATTATTCCTAATAAATTTCCTTCAACAACCTTGCATGAGCTCCCTCACCAATGAAATGAGGGAAATAATGATCAGTAAACAAGGGACTTATATCCCACTCACTTCACCAACATGGATCCTATACATAAATTTATTTGTTCACTACAATCCCAACTCAAAATAGCTTACAAGGCTTGTTCGTATTGCTTGGTTATCTTTGTAAAAGGTAATTCTTTTACTAATCATTTCTTTGAGCCTGAATGGCTATAGCCAATCTTTATTGGTGAAGATAATGAAAACAACTATGTTTTGCATGAACTCAACCCAACTTCAATCAAAATGCCATCGACAACTATTTTTTATGCTCTCTTGATTGGAAAACAAGGAAATGGGGATTGGATAGGCACTTGATTCTAAAATGTAGTAGCCAAATACCAATGCTGCCCAATTAAAATACATTTGGTTACCAATTGACTCCTTCATATGGGTTTCCTATCACATGGGATGCACTCTGTCTTTTTAACACTCTTCCATCACTCTACTTCTCATTAAACAAAAGAAATGGTTGTGATTATTGTTCAATTTAGACAATAAGAATACAATTTACACTATCATCCACAAAGTTAAATATAGCTTCCCTTTATCCTTTATGCTACAAGAACAAGGAGATACAATGATCTCAAATTAACAAGGAGAGAGGTGCTTTGACTTATGAGATGTCAAACCAATAGAAAATACAATGCATTGCTCTGGTGATGAGAAAGAAAAATCTTACACTCATGCTTTTAACACACGCGCGCGCGCGCGCACACACACACACACACATACACAAACATTCTTCTTAACTAATGTAGTGTTGGGAATGAATATTTCACCAATAAATGCAACGTCCTCCAACTTCCATGTGCAAAAACTCAAACATGAACACGACCAATTGTGTGTGTGTGTGTGTGTGTGTGTATAATGCCATTTAGTTGGGTTGGGATGGTTCACTTCATAATGTAGTGTTGGGAATGAATATTTCACCAATAAATGCAATGTCCTCCAAGTTCCATGTGAAAAAACTCAAACATGAACACAACCAATTGTATGTGTATGTGTGTGTGTATAATGCCATTTAGTTGGCTTGGGATGGCTCACTTTGAGGTTCCTTGCACTTATATTCAAGCTCTGATTCAATCTTAAATATAACTACTTTAAGCATGCATGCGATGGCTTCATAAAAATTATATCCATAAGACAAGTTTACCTGATGTCCAATCAATTTGAGGAAAGACCATTTTAAGAACTTGATGGTCTCAATAAATTCTTAACAAACAAGCTCCACCACTCAACACACAATCCAACGCATCCCTAAATGTACTTAGCCACTAATATTATGACCTGAAGGAGATGAGAGGTGGCCTTACTGAGTTGTATATATACCATATGACTTAGGCGCGACCTTCATATCTCATCCAATAATTGTGTACGACTTAGTGAAGATGCCTATATTGTGTATGAATTCTCATTCTCCTTCAAACATAATGTTTTACCATAGGGAATAATAATGTGTTGTGTATTTGATGAGTTTTGTCCCCAACAATATCAATACTAAATTCAATACTAAATTTGTGTTGTTCTTTGTTATCCAATTTAGAAACTTAGCTATTAAATTGAAACAACCATCTCTTGACAACCCTCGATCTCAATTTTTAGAGTAACAGGAATGATGGGTAGTTCAAAGTTGTTTCTATTCACACTACACAAAGGAAAAAAATAAATAGAACATAAGCTTTACAAAAATAGTTAATTGATAACAACCATGGATATTTAACCTCAAGGAAAAATGAACAAAGGGTGATATGGAGTTTTAAGTGTTCTTCATTTGTACATGGATAATGAAACCAAGGAATCTATAGGAATACAGTTGAGAATGGCTTCTCACACCATTAAAATAAACCCAGACAACAATTTAAATACAAGGTAGTCATTACACTCACATATTGATCTAAATTGGACCCTCACCAAAATCTCTTTGTATACTTTGTAACAAGAATTTAATTATTATTTTTTTGGAAAAGTTGAGGAAATGTCCAAAATTCACTTGGAAGTTGAAATGAACAATGTGATGGTTGTCCTTCCAAGGTAGCCCATTAAAAATGAAGGTTGTRGAGAAGAAGGGAATTCAATAGAGAGGGGATATGAGGAGGAAATGAAGAAGGGAAATAGTAGAGATGAGAGCTCGAAAAAGGGTCTGCTTGATGATTAGAGGAGAATAAGACATTAAGTTTGTTCCATGATGAGTGAAAATTGTTATTGAGCCATGGACATCTGCAAATTTCCTACCAATGTGTAACAATACACCAAATATGTGCATAGCTCACCCTTTTGTAATCAATTTCTTGCTTAATAAACTCCCCAATAAGCCTGGTCTTCTTCCTAATTGGGTTTCCAAGAACATCTCAGTTTCTCTGTGTGTGTTTTAATGTTTTGTAGAGTGATCTGGGTGAGATTATTGCTATCATTTATGGTGTATTGTTATATTTGGTTGCACACATGGTTATGATGAAGAGTTCCATCTAGTAATTCTCTAAATTCACTTAGAAATCAATTTCCATTAGTATTTAATGAATGCCAATGACTTTATTTTCTCCTCTATCTATTATACTCAAAGATTGAAGATCAATGGCTATCATCTCAGAGCCATTGTATTTCTATAGGAGGTTTCCAAATTGGTTTAATTGATTCTGGTGGACTATTGGGCGTTTCCAGTGTTGTTGGGTGTTTTTCTTCTTTCTTGAATTGTTCCCCTCTCCTTTGAGCAATGTTTTATTTATTTATTTATTTTTAATCTGTATGCATTCCATGAACCAAATTTGAAATAGAATATACTTTATTTCCATTGGTTGGCATTCAATTGCCCCAAAATTTGTTTGTTGGATTTTCGAACTAAGCATTATAACTAGTTAACAAACAACAATTGAAGAGGCATTATATCAACCTATGTTTTATTGCAGAGAACCAATTTAATTGTATTACGTAGAGTATCTGTGTTGGTGAAATGGACAAGCCATAGGCATATTTTTTACATATCATATGGTATCACAAAAGGTTCGTCAGAGACCTTGAAGTAGTTGACATGGGCAAAGTCTTGAATAGGGAGAAGTTGGAAGAGTTGAGAGACTTAAATAGGTAGATCCAAGAGGAAAGTCGGTTTTGGAGGCAAAATGATGATGAGATAGAAAAAGAACTTTCTAAATGCTAGGACTCATTCATCACCATGAGGGAAAAATTAGACATGAGAAGATTGCAACTCTGCAATTGGGGGATAAATTCTCTTAGTTGGATAGTTGGAAAGAGGAGAGGTTCACCAAAGTGATTGCTCAACTATACTAGGATTTGGTAGTGAAGGAAGAGGCATTGAAGACTACAAGAAGTTGTCCAAGAGACCAAGAAATTCCCTTCCATTTCCATTACAGAATCCAACACCGTGATGGAGTCAAGCATGGTAAATTCACCTTCCAAGACTCTTCCTCAAGAGACCGTTGGTGACTTTGAAAGTCACACTAGAGGCATCAATTCCATTCTCATGAAGAAAATGGGCTATGATGGACAAGGGCTAGGCAACGAAGGCTGAGGGATTTTGATCCCCATTGTATCTCAACAAAGGACCAAGCATGGAGTCTTATGATTCAATGGGAAAGAAGCCAACATATGTTTGACTCAAATAACCTTCGTCAAGGTAATATGAATCGAAAAGGAAGCCATTCTCATGGAGGAAAAGACAACTGGAAAAGGAGTGTGCAACAAGCCACTCAAATATGCTTGTAGAGGCTCGGAAGAAGGGAATAAAGAGGTGATTCCACCATGTAGACCCACTCTAAATTTTGGAGGACCAAGCAACCAAATTGGAAAGCATCATCATAAACCAAAAAGATAGGGCATAATATCTTTAGTTTGTTTATGTTACAAGAGAAAAGGGTCATAATGATAAAAGTTGTTGGCACTCTACAAGGCCAGGCAACCCATACAAGAACTATTTCTAGTACTATATATTGATTGAACATTGGGAGGACAAATGTTGGAGTCTTCATCTAGAACTTCATCCCAAGAATTGAATAGGCAAGAAGAAAGCTTGGAGATTCAAGGTCAAGGTGAAAGAGGAGTTGATTGCACTTGCAACCCAATGAGTAGTGGTTGTCCAATGAACTATTGCAACAATGAATTTCATCTCTAGATATGATATGGATAGTAGGTTTATGCCCAAGAAAACCCTTATTCAACTCTTACATTCCATCTTGCAGTGGAGACACCCTTTCTTGGAGATTTTCCAGAGGATGCTTGAAGGTAGAGAAGAAGAAGATCAAAGGGAGTTGAAGCCTTTGGGGACCAAAATCCTACAAATGGGGAGGTGTGATCCTAATTGGATCCTTGCCAAAATMTCTTTGTAAACTTTGTAATAAGCATTTAGTTGTTTTTTTTTAGCAAAGTTGAGGAAATGTCCAAATTTTACTTGGAAGTTGAAATGAACCATTGTGATGGTTGGAATTCCAAGGAAACCCACTAACTTAAATGAATAWTGTRGAGAATAAGGGCATTCAATAGAGAGGAGAGATGASGAGGAAATGAAGAAGGGTAGTAGTAGATACGTGAGATCAAAGTACYACTTGATGATCACATGAGAAKAAGACATTAAGTTTGTCCACGATGAGTGAAGATTGTCATTGAGCCATGGCCATCTGCAAATTTCCTTCCATTGAGTARCAACACACTAAATCTATGTATATATCACCCTTTTGTAATCAATTTCCTGCTTAATAAATTGCCCAATAAACCTGGTTTTCTTCCTAGTTGGGTTTCTAGGAACATCTTAGTTTCTCTATGYGTGTTTTWATTTTTTGTAGAGTTCTCTAGGTGAGATTATTGTTTTCATTTATGGTGTATTATTATTGTTGGTTACACACATGGTTATGATGAATAGTTCCATCTTGCAATTCTCTTAGTTCACTTAGAAACAAATTTCCATTAGTATTTAATGAACGTCAACACATATCTATCTTCCTCCATTCATTATACTCAGAGATTGAAGATCGATGACCATCATCTCATAGATGTTGCAATTTTGTGGGAGGTTTCCAAATTGGTTTAATCGAGTAAAGTGGACTGTTGGGCGTTTCTAGCATTATTGGGATTTTTTTTTTTGCTCAGGTCATTCCCCCCTCATTTGAGCAATTTTATTTATTTATTTATTTTATATACTAGGAAAATTCAGGGTTAGCCTTAGTTATATAAGAGCTTGTATACATCCCTTGAACCAAATATACAATAGAGTAGACTTTCTTTCCATTGTTGGCGTTGTGGATACATCTGTCCTATGGATAAGCAAGGTCTCCCTTGGATCTTGTTGGGAATTTTTTTTTGCTTAGGTCATTCCCCCCTCATTTCAACAATTTTATTTATTTATTTATTTTATCTACTAGGAAAATTCAGGGTTAGCCTTAGTTATATAAGAGCTTGTATGCGTCCCCTTGAACCAAATATACAATAGAGTAGACTTTGTTTCCATTGGTTGGTGTTGTGGATAAATATATCCTATGGATAAGCAAGGTCTCCCTTGGATCCACCCTTGATCCAAGATAGAGAGTGGGGCTAGATTCCTAACCTAGATCTAAAAATATTTGTTTCCTTTTAACGAAGAAGGGTGATAAACATACATTTTCAGTCGATGGTTGTCCTTGTCTGTCCTAGCTGATGCAACTCTCAAGATCTAGCTCCAACTTCTGTGATCTACTTCTTGCACACAAGGAGACAAACAACTATCGATCTACTATTCTTCTAACATTAGGAGAAACATAAATCCGATTCAGATCTAATTCGATCTATTCAAGATGAGATCAAATCTATCTTTTACAATTGAATGCATCAATATGGACAAGGGAAAACTATAGATCTATATATAAATGAATAAAGAAGTACATCAAAATTGTTTTACCTTGAATGAATGATGCATTCTTCCTTAAGATCCTTTCTCTTGCTCCTCCTCAACCCTCACTCAAGCAAGGAAAACCTGATCTGAAGGCTAATCTGAATGAAGAAGCTCCTCTGAAAAATCATGCAACATGTACCTGTAAATGATTCTTCCTCCCTCTTACCCATGGAAACACCTTCTTTATATAGATTGGCGGAGGAGGCTAGGAGAGGCTTCTAGATCTCTAGAAATTAGTGAATTCAATTGAATTGAGAGTTCCCAAGCTCCTACCATGAGATAACCAAAACATCTAACATCAATCTCCTTAGAATTAACCAATTCTAGAAGGCTACAAAGGTGGTCGTGGGCCARCAGTAATGTAGCTAGCAATCAGTTGTAGGTTGCAAAGTTGATCAGTGGTAACCARTCATGCCCTAACAGTGGGTTCAGTAGCAACCATCCTAAAAAACTAGTTGGAAACTGGGAAAAAGAGTGTGTCTCAGCATGATATCAATTGTGTGTCCTCCATGAGACTCTAAGGTGGAAAATAAGGTTGTAATAKATGCCCCCTAATGTGTGATTTCAAAAGAGGAATGRATGGTTGAAACAAATTAAAATAATAGTCACCAATGTGAGGCAATTTGAGGAGGGAACACATAGGTCAAAAATACAAGGAATAACTACAACCAAACATCAAGTATATAGATGATCCCTGAGGTAGGCATACCCATGCTCGAAAGAGAGACAAAGGATGGATTCCAATGCATTGGTTGATTCGTTTGATAATTACATGTTATAATGACATTAGTCACATTATTTAAGCATTTGTAAAGCATACATGTACATCCACATGGGTTTCAATCACATCATTAGAAAACCATAGGTAGCAACTGAAACAAACACACACACACACACACATATCTCGAAAAGCGTGTGGTTACGTCATCTAAAAAAGGTTCAGTACACAAAATTGGGTTCCCTATCCCATACTGATACAATATATGTTTATCGGCTAAGTTGATAGAGTGTCATACAAAATGGGGGAGAATTTCATCTGGTCATCTTGAGGATGTGTGTCGTGGTAGTATACCACTCCCCGAACCACTTTCCTGAGCAGTCAAAGGAAAGGGTGGGACACTCCTACTATGTGATGCTAAAGGCATAGTGGAGTCTCATCCATCCACATCAAGGGCACCCCCATAGTCATCCCCTCAAGGTTCTTCACACCTCCTGGAGATCTTCGATGTCGTCACCCTCTCTTCCTCTGATTAAATAAGTGACGACTCCATTGGGGAAGGATATTTGATTCTTCTCTAGTTCAATTTTCCCCTTTATTTTCAGTCTTATGTAACTTTTATGTGGTTCTTAGTCTTCCCTATTAGTCCCTGAGAGAGTAGATCCTGTAGATCTAACAGATCTGGGCCAGATCTGGGATTCTTTTTCAAAAATGATGCAAATGGTCATGATTGGTTAGTTTAAACCAAAGTGGCCGGTCATGGGTTGCATACCTGCTGGGCCACGACTGCCTACAGACGGTCGTTATTTGTGGACTTCCCAGGCTGCAACCACTCCTATAGCTCACTATTTTTCAAATTTTTAGATTTTTCTTGAGCCTTGTGAGCCTGTGTATGGTTTGATAGCCTAATTATCCTCTATGTTTGGGCCTCTTGTTTGTTCCTTGTGTTTAAGTGAGATTGAGGTGATTAGAGTGTTTTGATTGGGATTTCTTGTTTGTTTGAGTTTGTTTCCTGGTGAGTGCATATATGGCTAGTATTCCCAAAGGGCCTTGTCAGATATGGAAATATCTTTGTTTCTCATTTACATCTGGTTTGTTGGTGTTCAAAAGGTTGTGCATTGGTAGGTCATTTTCCAAGTTTGGGATTTTGACCTTGTAGAGACATTGGAGTGTGTTTTAGTGCATCACTACCAATATCCTACATCCCTTTCTTGTTGTTTGCTATTTGTTATTTGCATTTTTAGTTTCTTAGCTTAAATAACTTTTCATTTCAGAAAAGCACAAAAAGAAACAAAAACAAAATTTGCTAGGGTTAAGATTTTGGGTACTTTGCAAAAAGTTGCACTGGAGTGTTTTGCATTTGAAGGTATTGTTAGTGTCTTGTTGAGGGGGAAAAATTCACCCTGCAATAGTAATGGGTACTCCCCAGTGCACAGTTCCAATTAAACTATGCACTGTCTGGTTTAGGGGACCCATCCAAAATTTGGCCTGGCTACCATTGCTAGTTATGAGGGTGAAAATGGATGGTTATGCAATGCAAAGATATAGACAAAGACTATGTAAAAAAAAAAATCTAATCTACTGCTAATATATCCTATCCTATCCTAGCTAGGAGCGAACTATAGTAACCAAATGAGTTGTAAATGAAACTAAACTCTACCAGGGACCCCACACAGATAGTTGAAATGAAGGTGAAAAGTTAGAAACATGAGAACACATACATATAACCAGAAAAGTATAAACTATATTTATGCATACATTAACAAATCATGAACTCAAGACTAAAAAAAATAAGAAAGAATAACAATACTATAACATAACATTGTATGCATCAGATTAGTCCATCAACAAACATTTTTCTTGCAGTCCATGTGATGAACATACATTTTACTTGAATAATTTCACAACAAAATCCACCACACACACATGTTCTTCTCTCTTTCAAAAACTAGCCCTGAGGGCTTCTCAATATTAATCAACACAATGTATGTCCTTGAATTAGTTCTTCTTTTTATACAATACTTGAAGAGCCCCTTCAAAATGGGTCTCTTCTTCTATTTATACTGATTTTCCTAACTGTCTTGTGACTCATTGTATTCCCTTAAAAAAGTTGTTACAAAATTGTTCATCTCCCTTCTTTTTTATGACAAGTGTACACAGAAAAGATAAAATTGGGAGTAGTTCAGAAAAGACAAAATAGGGATAAAGTGGTAGAAATTTTGAATTTTCTATTTTGTCTTTTTATGGATCCTTTTCCTAGAGGTATGCTACCCAGATTTCCAGTTGTTCATGCAAGGAAACTAGTCTTTGGTATGCAAGCTCTTCTATAGTGGTCATGTGCATTACCATGTTGTCATCAAGGGTCTGCATATCTTTCGATAATATAGTCATAAATGCATGAACCATAGTATGGACCTTTGTTGGTTGTATGAGGTGTTGTACAATTAGGTCTATTGTTATTGTGGTGGCTATCTTTGTGACTCCTCGTCTGCGACTTGTGATGTTTTGTACCTTTTCGACCAGTTCCTCCATTATAATATTTTTCCAAGCTCCTCTAGATGGGGTAGTCATCACAACTTGAGTATTTTTTGCGCCGCTTTGTGTATGTGTGAATATATTTCTATTGAGATTGTCATTTCTTTGTCTGCATTTTGTCCCAGTTTTTGGAAGCAATCTAGTGCATAGACATCGATTTTTATTTCCCTATATGATGGGAAGTATAGTTTTGTCGGTGCATCTAGGTTCTCTGCAATCCATGTGTCAATGTTTTTCATTCCCTCTCGGATAATATTAAATTGTGTGAGATTGGTTTGCACAATGCTATGCTGGTTTATGATAATAGCAGATAAGTCTTGGAAAATGTGCATGTGAGCCTACATATAGATAAGGGCTTCTTCGAGCTCGATTCTGACCTTTTCTATACTTGTCTTGAAACTCTAGTGGCTTCCCTTGTCCATATTTACATGTCGAATCTTCTCCTCAAGATCCCTAATCCTTGCTTCCCATTCCAAGTACTTTCGGCACATATTTTGGACGTTGTCTTCTGTAGCATTCCAAAAAGTGGATCTAGGTGAGGCTATGGCTACTGGATCTTTGTTGACACGTTCTGTCACGGGGATTTGTGTAATGACTAATATTGGGTTTCCCCTTGTTACCAGAAATTTATTCTCTTTTTCTTGCATAATTCTACCTAATGTTTTGTCATATACAAACTTTCTCAAGTTGGATACATCATTAGGCATGAATGGAGTACCGAGTCCTAAATTTATTCCGCTGACACCGTTTGCTGATATCTCATGGATATCAATGTCCATCAGGAAGGTCTCATTTTTTCTAGCTTCTTGATCTTTATTTCTTTGTTCTTCCTCTACTGCTTTGTCTGCTTCTTCTTCCGCTGCTTTTTGTGTTGCTTCTTCTACTATTGCTTTTTTCTTAACTTCCTTCTGGGAAACTGCCTTTGTTGTGGCTCCCGCTTTAGCTTTGCTTTGGATTATTTAAATTTTCCTCTGTTTCTTAGCAATGTCCTTATTTTTCTTGTGAACCTTCTCTTTCTTCCTCCTCTTTTTATCCACCAATGTCTCTTCTTCCACTGTTGATCTTGAATGTGCAAAAGTAGAAACATGGGACATCCTTTCTAATATTTCTTCATTTGCTTTTTTTTTGGCTTCTTCTCATAATTTATCTTCATCTGAAATCCTTCCTAAGGGATTACCTCATGTATCGAAGGTGACCTCATCGTAAGTTCTAGCACTGCGATGTACTTCCTCCTCTCCCCAAACATCCGTGGTGGATTCCCAAGGCAAGCCTACCTTGTTGAAATGTTATTTTACAACCCCCTTTGGGTCATGTCTCTTGAACCTTTCCTCTCCAAAATGATACGAGAGAAAGCTGTTCACTCCTTGATGTGCTTGCTTGGTGTTCAAAAATGAGTAGACAACGATGTACAGTGGGAGAGGTGGCCATATTGCCTTCTTGTCTCGGTATAACATTCATCTTACTCCATGGATCAATGATTGATATGCCACCTCCTAGAGTACTAGCTTGTCTGGTACGCACCGAGGGAGGAGATGGGGGGATTTCGTGGCACCATACACTCTGATGTAAGTATCATGCTCCATAAGGTACCAATACCCGATCCTTTTTATGGCAACTATAGCTTTATCGGTCATAAATGGGGCTGGTGTGAAAAATATGAACTCATACAAGGGGGCCAAAAAGTGTTCACATATCCTCTGGATTTTGTCTTCTACTTGTGATCCTAGAGTACTTTGTAGTATATGTGAATGGCCTCATCTGATGGTTGCCATTTCCACCCCATCTTTGGGTATTGATGGGAAACACACATGATGTCTAAGAGGTAGGAAGACATGTGGAAACTAGGGAAAGTTTTCGGTTGAGCTTCTAAAACTGCAGTGATGACTTTAGTCAGATTATCCAATAAGATGTTGCCTCGATTGAATGATAGTCCTTCATCTGCACAGTAATAAATCAAAGGCATGTATGATAGGGAGAACTTGGAGGCATCTTGCTCCCCATATAGCCTACATAGCATGGCTACCATGTACTGATAAGGACTTCTTAGTGCTGTCGTAGGGTACCCTCCCTTGGATCTAATTTTGAATTGCTTGTCTATCTTATACCACCTAGGGAACAACTCCTTGGCTATATACTCAAACTCATTGAGAAGTTTTCTATCTAGCTTCTTAGTCCACTTCTCAAGATGATAGCATTTTTCTAAGTCTTTGGATCAGAATGATGCTATGGGTTCCCTTCGAGAGTTACAGACGTATATGTTCCCCAAATATACATTATTTAGTATCCAAGTGATGGCGTCTGCGCAAGGGAACACAACAACTTGAGTTGCTACTTTGAATATCCTAGATCCTCTAATGTTCTTGAAGATCCTCAATTCCTTGGTCTTTAACATCAATGGAGAAGTTATGCTTTTTGAACATTTGATACACATCTCCCCATATGAGTGCATCCCCTTCCTTTCTACGAGTCCAGTGGTGTC
>JASDQU010754112.1:9980-28020 GCA_032191745.1 Picea mariana | reverse complement strand
GGTGGCAATGGAGAAAAAATGCCTGCCAAAGGTATTGTCTTGGACACACTTTGTGGTAGATATTTATGAAATTTATGACACTAACACCAACCATTTAGGTTGTTTGACAAAGTTCAAAAAATCTATCACAGTGGAAGACTTTATAGTTTATTTTGAGCGACTCGATTTTCATACAGAGGGAATGTTTGATGTTTGTTTCCGAGAATTGTTTACCAGTGGCCTCAAGGATGAGATTCGTGCCCATGTCCTAATGGCTCGACCTCAAAGTTGGGTGGACACTACTAAAAGAGCTATGGAAGAACAACAGGTTGTCTCTTCTCAAAATCGAAAACCCTCCTTTATTCCTCACACTAAACCAATAACTCACACTCCTCCTTCTACCCCACTAAAGATCCAGAAATTGACCAGGGCTGAAATCACTGAACGCCAACTCAAAGGCCTTTGTTATAATTGTGATGGCAAGTATTTTCTAGGACACAAGTGTAAGGATGTTTACGAAGAGGATTTTTCTGAAGAGGATGTTGAGGCTCCCCTTGTGTCTATGTCAACTAAAATCACTAAAATAACCCCTCCCTTAGACCTTCCTAAAGTAGAACTAGGCATTTCCCTAAATAATCTCACTAGCTTCTCTTCTCCCCAAACCCTCAAGCTAATTGGTTACTTCAAGCATAGGAAGGTCATCATTCTTGTTGATAGTGGAAGCACCCATAATTTTATTCATCGCCACATTTCCCAAGAAACTAATTTCTATATCAGGGCAGCCAATAATTTTAAAATCATGATTGCCAATGGCGGGTCCATGAAGTCTACAGGGCGTTGTGAAAATGTGTATCTCCAATTTGGTGAATACCACCTAAAATATCATATGTTTTCTATCGACATGGGTGGTTGTGACATTGTGTTGGGTGCAAAATGGTTAAGGACTTTGGGTCCCATTCTCATGGATTTTAAGGAATTAACCATGCAATTCGACCAGGAGGGACAACCATATAAGTTACAAGGAATCACTTTCAATTCCTCGGAGATCATTAGTTCCCATTTTATGGAAATGCTACTCAAAAAAGGTCATTCTGACATTATTTCCCATCTCCATGCCATACAAGCAACTGAGACACCCTTTGTGTCACAGGACCTTCAATCCATCCTCTCTAAACATCAAGTGGTTTTTTCCACTCCCCAGGGAGTCCCTCCTTCCCATGGTGTTCATCATCATTCCATTCCCCTTTTCCCAGGCATCCTTCCTCCCAATATTCGTCGCTATCGTCACCCCTTTTCCCCAAAAAATGAAATTGAGAAAATTTCTCAAGAACTGCTCAACGCAGGTGTTATCCGCCCTAGTATGAACCCCTATTCTTCTCTTGTGGTCATGGTCCTTAATAAAGAAGGTTCTTGGTGCACGTGTCCCGACTTTCGTGCCCTCAAAAAACTCACCATTAAATGCAAATTTCCCATCCATGTCATTGATGACCTCTTGGATGAATTGAGTGGTGCCCAGCTCTTTACTAAACTTGATATTCATTTTGGCTACCACCAAATCTGTATGAAAGAGGAAGACATTCCTAAGACTACATTTAGAACTCATGAGGGCCACTATGAGTTTTTGGTCATACCCTTTGGCCTGTCTAATTCTCCCTCCACTTTCCAAAGCCTCATGAATCATGTATTTTGTCCTTTTCTCCGTCATTTTTTCTTAGTTTTCTTTGATGATATCCTAATCTATAGTAAAACCTGGATAGCCCATATTTCTCATGTGGATCTAGTTCTCCATCTCCTCTCTTGGCACCAAATGTTTCTCAAACAATATAAATGTTCTTTTGGCGCCTCAGAAGTCGAGTACTTGGGTCATATTTTTGGCAAGGTCGGTGTCAGGGTGGATCCTAAAAATATTGAAGCTATGCAATATTGGCCTCACCCCAAGACTCTCAAAAGATTGTGTGGATTTATGGGTTTAACAGGTTATTATCGCAAGTTTGTTAAGAATTATGGAAATATTGTAGCACCTCTCATTGCACTCCTTAAAAATAATTCTTTCACTTGGACTCCAGTAGCTGCTAAGGATTTTCAAACCTTGAAGATGGCCATGTGCACCACTCTAGTCCTGGCACTTCTTCATTTCACAAATACCTTTGTCCTCGAATGTGATGCTTATGGGAAACGAATTGGTGTTGTCCTTATGAAATAGGGTCGACCTTTGGCCTTTACTAGCAAACAACTATCTAACCAGAATTTGGGAAAATCAATCTATGAAAAGAAAATGTTATCTATTTTGTATGTCGTGGATCTTTGGTACCCTTATCTATTGGGGAAATGCTTCCAAATTAAGACAGATCATCAAAGCCTCAAGTATTTTCTGGAACAACACCTTTCCTCCCCAGAGAAACACAAATGGGTGACTAAGATCTTTGGATATGATTATGAGATCATTTACAAAAAAGGAAAAGACAATGTGGTTGTTGATGCACTTTCTATAAAATATGAAGATAAAGGGTACCTTTTTTCTCTCTCCTTAATTGTACTAGATTGGATCCAAGCTGTTCGCCAGGAATGGCTACACGATCCAAAAAGTTCACATATGATACAACAATTGCAGTCCAATTCTCTAGTTTCCCCAGGGTACTCTTGGCTCAATGATGAGCTTTGATACAAAGGTCGTTTGTATTTAAGTAAATAGTCAAAACTTAAATCCATGGTACTTTCTGAGCTTCATGCTACACCCACATCTGGGTAGTTTGGGTTTACCAAAACCTATAATCGGGTCAAACATTCTTTTTTCTGGGATGGTATGAAACAAGATGTTTGTAATTTTATGGCTGAATGTGATGCGTGTCAATGGAACAAGAGCGAAACAGTCAAATCTCCTGGCACACTACAACCGCTTCCAATTCCACTTGCTATTTGGTGGGATATATCTATGGATTTTATTGTAGGATTACATAAATCGGGCAATAAATCAGTCATCATGGTGATAGTTGATCATCTTTCCAAGTATGCTCATTTTTGTGCTCCTCAAAACCCATTTACAACATCCACTGTGGCTAAACTTTTCATAGATCAAGTCTTCAAGATTCATGGCATGTTGCATTCTATTGTTTCTGATCACAACCCAACTTTCACCAGCAATTTTTGGCAAGAACTGTTAAAGCTACAAGGCACCCAAATGCATATCACCACATTTTGTCATCCCTGGACTGATGGTCAAACCAAAATTGTCAACAAGTGTTTGGAAACATATTTGAGGTGTTTTGCATCGGAAAAAATAAATAAATGGGCTCAATGGTTACCACTCTCTGAATGGTGGTAAAACACTTCATACCATACATCTACCTGCATGACTCCTTTTGAAGTGGTATATGGACAAAATCCACCTTCAGTTATCTCATATTTGTCAAGTGTCTCGAAGGTCCAGGAAGTTCACCAAACGCATACAGTTCAAGAGACTATTCTCCATACCCTCAAAGAGAATTTGGTGATGGCCCAAAATTACATGAAGCAACAAGCATATCAAGGTCACTTTGGACGTCAATTTGTAGAAGGGGATCAGGTGTTTCTTCGACTACAACATTACAAGAAAAATTCCCTCAAGGCTGACCATTGCCAAAAACTAGCACCCAAATTTTATGGTCCTTATACCATTCTCAAGCGTGTGGGAAAGGTGGCCTATCAGTTAGCTTTGCCCAATCATTCTAAGCTCCATCATGTTTTTCATGTTTCCTGATTAAATAAGATGATTGGAACTAAGTGCCAAACTCAAACCAACCTTCTCGAGTTGGACGAAGAAGGCTCCATTTGGCTACAACCACAAGCAGTTTTGGACCAGCATGAGCGTCATCTACATCAAGGAACCATCAAGGAAGTGTTAGTCCAGTGGAAAGATACAACTCCAGCAGATGCCACTTGGGAACTAGCTACCATTCTACAACAATTCTCTCATCTCAAGCCTTGAGGACAAGGTTGTTTTTAATGGGGAGGACATGTTAGGGACCTAACCCCTCACGTAGGTAGAATAATATATTTCCATGTAATAAAGGTCAATATTAAGAAGGCCTAGAAATAAGGAAGAATAAGTGCAATGTAAGAAGACCTAATAGAAGATTTCTCTTCTAGAAGGATCTTCCTCTAGATGGTTCTTTTGATAGACATATTTAGTATAAATAGAAGTTAAGGGTATGAGAATTGTTTTCTTGGATATTATTGTAATAGAGCTTCGCTCTACTAGAGGTTTCCCCTTCGAAGAGGAAAGTGAACATTGTTCTTAGTAATCAAAGTGCTCTTTCTAGTGTTATTCTGGTACCATTTTGGTATTGTTATGGTGTTGTTCTAGTTATATTATTGTTCATCTACCATTTCTAGCTATTTATTTATGTTCTACGTACTTTTTATATTTGGAATATTACATTCCATGAGTAGGTTTTATGCAATAGAAATGGGATTTGAGTTCTAAACATGGTTAGAGGGGGGGAAGGAGTTTAATACCTAAATGAACCTTCTAAATCTCTAGCAATATGGTTAAGGGAGGAAAAACATTAGGTCTTAGGCCCTAAACACCATTTATCGAGCTCAATCACCATGAACAAAACTTGCTAACCACAACACAAAGCCTCTATAGGGGGTATTTAGCATCAAAGTTGGATATGTATTTCATTATGAGATTTTACACACTAAGGATGGGTATCAAGTATTTGAGCATGGTTAAGGAAGGAAGAAAAGAACCTATGAATATTATTGAATATTCTCAATGATCCAGATTTATGAGCGAAACAAAATGAAATGAAAATCTATAAAATTAATATAGATATAGAGATAACAATAACATCGATACAGTGAAACTTAACTTCTATTCAATAAAGAAATATGTTGAAACTGTCAAATGCAAAATGAAACAAGCTTTCTCGAATGGTGGTAGCTAATCTCTAAGAAGATATGTGGTGGCTATGCGCATTCATCTTAGCACATTACAATGAGGCCTTTAGGCATTTTTAGCATCAAGAAGAAATAAGAAAACCCTAGACATCCAAAATCCTAACCCTAGGAGATGAAGCGCAAAAATTCTTGTGGGCCGCGATGGGGCAAGTTGGTACATCATCTTCCCAAGGTCGTAAATTTTGCATACGATCTCTATTTTAGGCGCATGATATCCTGTTGGAAAGTTCCATCTGAGGAATACACATTTTTTCGTCACACTCTGACCTTGTCTACAGTGTGACTGTGGAGAGCCCAAAAAAAGTTGTTTAGGGCCTCAAAATGACCCCGAAATTTTAGGACACAAAAAGATAGAAAAAAACAGTCAAGATGAAAATTGTGTGTGAGACAGTTGGAAGAGGTGGGTAGCCATCGATATCCACATGGATCAATCCTCCCCCCTTAGGAAGAAATGGTCTCCATTGCATTGATTTCCCCAATCAGATGAGGAAATTTTTATTGAATTTGGCCCCGGGTGAGGCACTTGCCTTGGTGAAGGAGCTACCCCGCTTTGACAACACGATAAAGATGAAGCTTTTGCTAGAGAGTACACTTGACCTATGTGCCCACAATATGATTAGTGGATTCTTGTTCCATGTAGTTAGGGTTGATATCTTTCGATGTCAATTTTTCTTCTATCTCTGAGGTGTCCAATAATGTTGGAAAGTATGGCGGAAGGAGRTCCACATTAAACACTRGGTGTAAGCCAAGGAAGGGGGGGAATGTTGAGCTCAAAAGGATTATCACCCACAACCTTGGTGATGGTGTAAGGTCCATAGTGGAGTGAACGAAGCTTTCAATGGGGTCCTGTAAGGCGTTCTTTCTGCAAATGCAACCAAACTTCATCGCCCACCTGAAACTTGCAGGGCACCTGGTGTTGATTATGGCATTGCTTCTACTTAACATTGGATTTATGCAAAATATCTTGAAAATGTTGGCAGATGTGTTTAATTTGTTCAATGAACCAGGTGGATCTTTCATATTTGGTTTTAGCATGGGATTATTCTGCCTGTGTGGACACAAGGGGTAGTGCAACCTCCATGGGACCCAATGGTTGAAATCCCAACCCCACCTAAAGTGGGTTGTGGTTGGTTGAGCTATGTATGGCTCTGTTGTAACTGTGTTGAACATAGCAAAGAATCTCATCCCATGTGTGCGGATTCTTGTAATTGTACATGCGCAAAATATGCACGATCATCCTGTTGACGACCTCCATTTGGCCATGCATTTGGGGGTGGAAGGATGTGGATTTGGTGAGCTTGGTGTTCAGCCGTGACCAGAGGCTCGACCAGAATTTGCTGAGGAATTGTATATATTGATCTAATATGATGGTCTATGGTATCCCAAAATGTTCCCACACTCATTCAGAGAAGATCTTGGTAGTGGCCTTCATTGTGATTCTCTTCTTATAGGTGGCCATAATCGCCATCTTGGAAAATCGATCAAGAACCACGAAAACATATTCATTTACCTACTTGGTTGAAGGAAGGACTAACATGTAGTCCATTGAGATGGATTCCCAGGGCTTGTCAAGAGTAGGCAGAGGGGTTTACATGCCTTGTTTCTTAATGGTTGGTTTGGAAATGGCATAGGTCGTGCAAGACCTGATATACTTGCTGCCATCCTGCCCAAGTTTCAACCAATAGAAATGTTGTTGCAGCACTACCATTGTCTTTCTATGAAGAAGTGTCCTGCCACCCAACTGTAGTGATCTTTCCAAATCAGCTTCAGTCGCTCGTTTGATGGGACACAGAGATGGCCCAGGTGGAATGACAACCTGTACTGAAGATGAAAATCAGTGACAAATGTATTTGTGCCCAACATCTGGTAGGTAGTGGTGAAGTCAAGATATCTATTGTATGTGGCAAATGGAAGACAATTGAGGCAGTCAATGACATGGTTGGTGCTTCCTGTCTTATACTTTATGTTGATATTGAATTGATGCAAGTATGTGGACCACTTCTGATGGTGGTGATTATGCAATTTTCCTTGTGTCTGCATGAACTGTAAAGGCTTATGATCAGTGTGGATGAATGTCTCCTTCTCAAGAACGTAATTCCTCCACTAGTGCTAGGATTGTATAATGGACTACATTTATTTGTCATAAGTGGGGTACTTACGAATGATATATAATAGTGTCTCACTATGAAAGGCCACGGGATGTCCATGTTGATTGAGAACTGCATCCATAGCATAGTCTGAAGCATTTGTCTCAATCTTGAAAGGTTGTTGTAGGTTAGGTAATCAGAGTTGTTATCGCTCAATTTGTACTTATTCCTGAGGAAAAGGTTAAGGGAAGGAAAATTCGCATAATAGGAGGTTATCCTATCACTGAAACCTTAATAGGATACCTCTTTATATTTAGGGTTGATGGCCCAAAGGAGACGTCCCCAGTGACTTGGGTTTTTGAGAAGGAAAAGGTTAAAGTGTCTATGAAAATTTCCCCTCTCACAAGTCACACTTATCAAAAAGTCCCAGGGTTTTAACCAATGAAGTAATGAGGTATTAAGATGTAACTTCCTGTTGATACAGGGGCATACCCAGGGTTCAATGCTTAAGAGCGCACCAACAAGCCCTAACTACTGGCCCTTTCGGAAACACCTACAAAGAAGATGCAGTCTCACCCGAAGGAGATATAGGGGGTTGCGGGACACAGGTGTCTACAACCAGAGGAAATGCAGAGTGGATTCACAGCAACAACACACAACAACTTAGTATTCTTTATATTCCTTTAAGCTTAGTGGACAAGCTGTAATCTTAGATCTAACATAATATCACAATAGCAACATATCAAATGACAAAGAACACAACATCAATCACATATAATAGAAGATATATGTGGTTCACCCTCTCTCTAGGGCTACGTCCACATAACTATGCTTTATAATATATTAGATGAAAACATATAGTTCTTGTCTGCGCTCTTAGCTAGAATATCTTCTCTATTTTCCTCTCTGTCTTACCCCTCTCTGTGCACCCAGATATAGGATCGATCTTCGTACACATCTGAAGATATTACAATACCATAAGGCTCTCACACACAACACTTCTCTCTTGTACAACAATAATCACTCATGCCAATAAAAAAACTAGAACGAACAATAACAATAATGACGAACCCTCCCAGGTCCTCTTGACCTTTATTTATACATTAAAATATCTCACCGACAACATTAGGTTGAAACCTAGGTGTCCAAAACCCTAGATACCAAAACCCTAGGTCAACTTGACCTGCATTTTCAAGGCTTCGCCAGCCTGTCTTTCCTTCCTTCTCATGCGGTGCTCCAAAGCATCCAACTGTGGCTTTTTCTGCTTGTTGAGTTGTCCATGATATTTCTTCCTTGTTTCTTTGTCATCCTCGATCTCCTCATCTAACGGCTTTCTTTATCTTACTTTTCTCTGTCTTTTCTTCTCTTTTGCTCAATTCGCCCCAGTAATAGTCACTGTGTCTTCCGCGTAGTTCGCATTTTGCATCTTCTTCCTTGATCTTCACTTTATTCCATAACCAAGGGCCAACAAGCCCCCAACAATCACCAGTGACTCATCCCAAGTCACTTCAGGTCTGAATCTTATGTTTCACTTCGTCTTTAGACTACGCAAGGTAGCCTGTGCTTTCTGCTCTGTCCTTCCCACTATGTGTAGACTGTATTTTTTGTGTCTGGTACCCAGTTTCAACTGCACCTGGTACCTAGACCCCTTTCCTCATGATTTTACTGAGAGTTGTGAGGTATTTGTTTGTCATAGTACAATTTAAACCGGATCCCGTTCACTAATCCTTCCTTCCATTCTTCATTCAGTGTCGTCAACTGCGCAGCTCCTCCTTCTATAACATAGGTGACCTCAAATGGCCCAAGCCGATGCGTCCTGAACTTCCATGGATGCTTCATGAACTTATTGTCATATACCAATACCAGATCTCCTTGCTTGAAGGCTTTCTTCTTAATGTGTCTGTCATGGTAGGCCTTCTCTCTTTCCTTCTGAACTTGGTGGTGAAATCTTGCAATAAATATGTCTTCTTCTAGTTCGATCAACTGTGTGAGCCTCTCTTAAATAGCACCAGTGTCATCCATATCTGTAAAGGCAACAATCCTTAATCTAGGAACCAAATATTCCATGGGAACAACTGCTTCTAGACCATAAACTAGTTTGAATGGAGTCTACATTGTCAGCTTCTTACAAGTGGTTCTATAGGCCCATAATATTGTTGGTACTCTCAAATCCTAGTCATCCATGTTCACACTACATATCTTTGTTAGCGTTGTCTCCAAGATCTTATTGAATGCTTTGATTGTCCCATTTGCCTGTGGGTGGTAAGGAGTTCTCTTCTGGTGGTGGACTTCGAATTCCTGAGTCAAAGATTCAATGGTATTATTAATGAAATGTGTAACTTGATCACTCATTAGGGTCTTCGGGCATCCAAACCTGGTTATGATGTCATAAAAAATGAAGCGCACAGCTGTAGTTGCACTATAGTCCTTAACTGCTCTTGGTTCTTCCCATCTGGTCAAGTATTTTGTCACAGTGATGGTATAGTGGGCTCCTCTGCACTTTCCTGGTGGGTTGATGGGTCCCATGAAATCAATGGCCCCTTTATCAAATTCCTGTAAGGTCATCTGAGGTGCTAAAGGAATTTCGTCTATCCTAGAAGGTTTCCCAACTCGCTGGCATACATCGTAGGCCTTATAGTATTCCTTAGCATCTTTGTGTAGAGTAGGCCACCAAAGGCCAGCTCTAAGAACCTTCTACATTATTTCTTTCCTTGTGTAGTGTCCTCATGTGATGCCCTCATGTGCTTTTGCGAGGATCAATGGTCTCTCTGCTTCCATAACACGCCTCCTTAATATCTCAACAGGTCCCATCTTGTATAGTTGCCTAGCTATAAGTGAAAAATCTACCGTGCACACTACTAGTTGTTTCTTATGAATGATTGTATAGTCACTCGGTGTCATTCCTATAGACAGGAACTGTACTATCTCTGCGAAGTGATCATCAACCTTCATGATGGCTAGCAGCTGTGTATCTGGCAGTGTGTCCTCCAAACTAGTAGGTTCTTCGCCATGCTCGAGTATGGACAAATGATAAGGTCCCTTGTTCATTCTCCCTGGTTTAACCATGATTTCAAAATCATATTCCTGAAATAACAACAGCCATCTGCAAATTCTACCCCCAACACTGGCTTGTTGACCAGGTATTTTAGTGCAGAGTGGTTAGTGAACATTTTAAAGTGTCCTCCCAACAAGTAGTGTCAAAATTTTTGCAGTGCATACACCATAGCTAATCCTTCTCTTTCGATGGTGGTGTAATTGATATCAGCTGTAGATAATTTCTTGCTAGCAAAGGCTAGAGGGTGGTCGATGTCTCCTGACCCTGGTTGTCCTAACACTACTCCTAATGTAATGGATGAGGCATCGACATGTACATGGAATTCTCTGCTCCAATCTGGGAAAACCAGAATAGGCACAGTAACCATTTTATGTTTCAGTATGTTGAAGCTCTTCTGGCATTCTTCTGTCCATTGAAAATGACAATCTTTCTTTAATAGATTCTCCATGGGTGTTGTTATCTTTGCATACCCCTTGATGAACTTCCTATAGTATCATGTATGTCCCAACACAGTGCGTAGTTGTCTTACTGAATTAGGGGGAGGTAGATCAACAATAATGATGATCTTCGATGGGTCTACTAGCAACCCCTGCTTACACACAATATGTCCTATCAAAACTCCAAAAGGTGATAAAAATATGCACTTCTTCAAATTCAGGGCAATCTGGCATTGCCTACATTTATCCAACATTAGACTTAGACATTCAATGTGATCTTTTATAAGCTAAACACAGTCCAATCATCAAAATATGCTTCTAAAAGTTTATGTAAAAACTCTTTGAATGCTTCGACCACCACCTTGGAAAAGGTGGCTGGTGCATTCTTTAGGCCAAAGGGCATCATTGTATACTAGTAAGACCCCCATTCTATTGCAAAGGTGGTCTTATGTCAATCTTCTTTGGAAATCCTGATCTGATGGTATCCTGAAAATCCATCTTTGAAGGAGTAGACCTCTTGTCCTCCAACATTGTATAACACTTCATCAGTGAAAGGTGTAGGGAATGGGTCATGCAAATAGACATCATTCAGCTTCCTAAGGTCTACACAGATCCTGATCTCTCATGTCTTCTTATCTTGGACCACCATAGGGATAATCCATTTTGATTCTTCGACAGGTTCAATGATTCCTTCTTCCAACATTCTATTGAGATCGATCCTGACTTTCTCCTTATACTTGGAGTTCAATCTGTAGGGTATCTTCTTGAATGGCCTTGCATCTGGCTTCAAGGAAATTTTCATATTTTCCATGGGCCCTTTAATACCCTTCATATCTATGAATTTTGTTGGAAAAAGGTCCTGATATTCATGCAACAACTCTGTGATCTTATCAATAGTTCCCTCATCCCAGTAATCTCCAACGTTTTCTAGTTTAGGTGTTTCCTTCGTTCCTATATTAACTTTCTTGATTTTAATGGGCTTCCCAATAAAAGGCAATTCGACTCCTAGTCCTTCTACCTCTCTCTGGCCTTTCTGTTTTTCAATGTTCACATTCCTAGGATCATCATCTTCATCAGCATTGATGTTGTAGCATCCTTGCAGTTTCTGAAGAGGCACAGTCCATTCATCCTTTTCTTTCTCCATAGGGAGGCTAGGTGCCTCCTCAAAAACTTTTTTCCTTATAATCTATAATGCTTGATCCACTGTAGGATATTGGCTTTCAAAGAAAAAGGTGGTTACAAAGTTTTGAGTCATACCTTCCCAATTTGCAGTGATGAGGCATAGTTCAGCTTGTAGATACCAATTAATAGGTATTGTGTCCAAAGTGTTAATAAATTTATGCACCCACTTCTCTTGAGGAACATTGCTCCAGGCCTCCTCGCAACTGAGCACATGGTATTTCGGATAGCTTTGACATGTGTATCGAACTGTGCATCCTGCGATGTTGTTTAAAAATCATGATGTCATCAAAGCGCGACACTACACCAATTCTGCAATATTATTTTGATGTGTTCCCCACCATCTCGTTGGAGTAGATTTCAGTGCTTTTTCCAGTGCCAAAAACCTATGTTGTGCTGGTACAACTTCTTCAAATTCCAACAAGAAAGTTTCTAAGTGACTCAATCCATCAAAAGTAGGCAGGTTACTTACTTCTGTGCCGATCCAATGAACCTCCCTGGTCAATCTGGCACATCTCCTCATAGACACTTCATACATCTTATTCTGCCAGTTCTCTAGTGCTTCTTCTGAGTCTGATGAGCATGCGCTCTCACTTAACCATCTCAATTTCCTGTCTACTGTAGGATTAATGTAATCATGTTGTCTTGATGTTAATTTGTAAATATTCTCTAATTCATATACACGATCTTCTTCTCTGATCGGCTCTGTGTATTGCGACCTTCATCAGGATCCAAAGGTGCAATGACCCTAAGGCCATCTCCTTCAAACATCATTCTTATTTTCTTTAAATCAACCATAGTAGAATTGTTAAAGGCCCAATCGATTCCTAAAAGAGCAGGATAAGGACAACTCTCATCAACTATCTCAATTACTTCAAAATCTACAAATGTCCTCACCCTGTCGATGTCTACAGGAACATGCTCCAGTCTCCAAAAGGGGATTACTTCCTACTTATTAGCAATCCTAATCATGATAGGGGAATAGTTCAAATTAGGTTTTCCCATCAGTTCCCAAGTATGCTTTGTCATGACATTAACTTAAGAGCCTAAGTCAAGGACTACATAATCTATATCATAATCTCCTATCTGAGCATTAAGGTGTAGTTCCTTATTTTTCCTTCTCTTCTTGGATAGTTGATGTACTTCTTTACTCAGCAAAGGATCTACCCTTCCTATCTCATATTTTCTGACCAAGTTTTGTTGTTCTTGTATGGTTTTTTCATCATTAATCAACTCAATATACGTTTACAAGAAACTAACAAGTTTACTCACCTTTTTTCCATCTTCGTGCAAAGTATAATGATCAAAGGCCAGAGGCATTCCACATTCTCTTACCTCTAGTCGAACTTTTGATGAAGAAGCTTGATCTCCTGCAAATTATTTTCTTGCTTCCTCAAATGTTTGCTTCTCTTTCTTCGGATCAAACTCTTGTGTCTTCTCTACGTCTTTTATGATTCCTGATCCTTATGTATCCTTCTCTAGAGTCTCTATGTATTCTCCTGTAACAATGCCTCCTCTAGTGATAACAACGAATCTCGAGTCTTCTCCATGAGGTTTTGCTTTTATCAATTGTATTTGTTGGTTTCCTCCTCGTCTCTCCTGAAGTTTGGCTAACAGCACAGGAAATATTCAATGACATGTTCAAAAGAGTTGCAATAAATGCAAGTGGTACAAGGGTTCTGATAGTCCCTTGCCAAGTGTCCTGGTTGTGCGCAGTTGTAAAAAATTATATGTCCTCAGCCTCGACCCATACCTCCTCCTCTTCCTCTTCCTCTGAATCCACCACGAGGGTTGAAGTTTCCTCTTCCAAGGGAATTTTACTATGCAGTGTTTCCTTCTTGTTGTACTTCGCCTTGAATTTTGTATACATACATTGACCTTTCATGCATGAGATCATAAACTCTGCAATCCCTGTCATCATGCCCCACCGACTTACAGAACATGCAATACATATTTGTGGGTGTTTGGACATATTTTTTTAAATAGTAACATTCACCCGGGTGATGTCGATTTCTACATACCTTGCACCATGGTAGGGTAACTTGCTTCAAAGGGCTAGGAGCTCCAAAGGCCAAGTACTCATGAAATAGGGGGCAGTGATCCTTATCATGGCCTTCTGATTTGCATCTAATACACTAAATGTCCTCTCTTTTATCTTTCCCTTTTTCCTTCTTCATATCTTCGACCTGCAATGATAAGCTAGTTAGTTGGCTCAAGATTTGACTCATACCTAAGTTGGATTCTCCCATCGGGGCTGATTCTAATTTCATGGTGATCTTCAGTGCATGAACCTGCGAAGTAATATTTTGTTGCATCAGAGGAACTCTGATGTGTGGTAAGAGAGTAGCAATGAACCATTCCTTGTTATTCTTGTCTGGGATCTGAAAATTCAACGGGCCCGTTAAGGTCTTAAACCTCTGATCAAATTCCCACACAGATTCAGCTACTCTCTGCTTGATTTCTTTCAGCTCTGTAATGCATTATGACTCTGACTTGGGTTTCTTGAATTCTGCAATCAATGCATTCTTGATCTCATTCAATGGTTTAGGCTGTGCAATTCCTTGGACAAGTTTCATGTACCAGCTTAGTGCGCAGTCCCTTAGGGTAGTACTAAACTGAGCTCTCTTAACTACTTCGTCAGTGACATTCTTAATACTCCATACAGCTTCGCATAAAAACCAGTGTTGATCACGATCTTCAGATACATCTCCCCTAAATATAGGGAGCCTCATTTCATCTTCCATAGAGCTTCCTAGGTTTCCTGAATGAATAGGTACTGAACTGCTTGTACCAATGCTCTGAGTGTTCTGATGACTTAGGTTACTCTGGGTCTTAATGCTGCTAAAACGACAGGAGGAGTAATATCACTTACTTCAATAATTGGCGTTGTTCCTGAAGTTTCTGGCTCTTCTTGGTGAGGCTCTTTTGTCTTCTCTTCCTCTATCCTAGTAGAGTCTAAACGCTCGCCGTCTTTCAGATCTACCTCTTCTCCACTGTAGAATGCCTCATATCCATAGTTCTACTTAAAAAGGTTTGCGAGACGAACTTCTCTGAATGCTCTCCCACTGTGCGTATGTCCAGCCTCTGTTTCGTTGTCGCTGTGTAAGTTTTTGAACATTATCTTTTTTGACCTAACCGATTACTGTATCTTCAAGATGTTCTTCTCATGCAATAACATCTTGATATTTAACTTTAAGAAGTGTAAAAATTTTCCTCTAGGTCCTTTAAAGAAGTATCTCTCAGCTTGGCTATATGATTCCACTCTGTCAATGGAAAACTCAGTAATATACCCTCCAATCATGCTATCAAACCAGTGATCTACTGCTCTTAACACGGCGTTGTCAACTCTCTTGAACTTCTTGACCAGTGCTGATGTCCAAACCATATGTGGTCTGAGTCTGATCTCAAACTAGGTATATGCTAGTCTGGCTATCCACTTGTATATCTCCTGATGGATTCCTCCAAAGAATATCTCATGTATATCAGTGAAGATATACCTTCCCAACCAATCCTTTGTGCTAAGATTAGGGTTCTTGTTCTAGGCTTCAGTGAATTCCTTTTCTTGATCCTCTATCCACTTTTGAATCTCTGTCTTTGATGGAAACCACCTTGACATTCCCTCAAGAAGATCTCGGTCCCGACAATGAAACCATTTGTTGGTACAGGGGTAGACCCAGGGTTCAACAATCAAGAGCGCACCAACAAGCCCTAACTATTGGCCCTTTCGGAAACACCTGCGAAGAAGATGTAGTCTCACCTGAAGTAGCTATAAGGGGTTGCAGGACACAGGTGTCTACAACCAGAGGAAATGTAGAGTGGATTCACAACAACAACACACAACAACTTAGTATTCTTTATCTTCCTTTAAGCCTATTGTGCAAGCTATAATCTCGGATCTAACACAATATCACAATAGTATCATATCAAATGACAAAGAACACAACATCAATCATGCATAACACAAGATATACGTGGTTCACCCTCTCTCTAGGGCTACATTCATAGAACTGTGCTTTATAATATATTAGATGAAAGCATACGGTTCTTGTCTATGCTCTTAGCTAGTAGATCTTCTCTCTTTTCCTCTATGTCTTTCCCCTCCCTACCCACCCAGCTGCAGGATCGATCTTCACACCCAGCTCAAGATCTTACAATACCAGAAGGCTCTCACACACAACACCTCTCTCTCATACAACAATAATCACTCATGCCAATAACAAAACTAGAACGAACAATAACAACAACAACGAACCCTTCCATGTCCTCTTGATCTTTATTTATACATTACAATAGCTCACCAACAAACTTAGGCCGAAACCTAGGTGTCCAAAACCCTAGATACCAAAACCCTAGGTTTCTAAAACCCTAGGTCAACTTGACCCGCATTTTCGGGGCTTCGCCAACCTATTTTTCCTTCCTTCTCGTGCGGTGCTCCAAAGCATCCAACAATAGCTTTTTTTTCTTGTTGAGTTGTCCATGATCCGTCTTCCTTGCTGATCTGTCATCCTTGATCTCCTCATCCAATGGATTGCTTTATCTTACTTCACTCTATCTTTTCTTCTCTTTTGCTCACTTCACCCCAATAATAGTCATTGTTTCTTCTGCGTAGTTTGCATTTTGCCTCTTCTTCCTTGATCTTTGCTTTCTTACATAACCAAGAGCCAACACTTCCCAGAACAAAGCAACAAGAAACAATATATTTTGCAAGTACAACTTTTTGTTGGTAATTCATAAAACCATGAACTTTATCAATAAAAGAAATAGTTGATATATGATGAAGCAAACTGAATTTTATAGCAGCAATTTTTATAAGATAATAGCTTCACAATAAGTTCCTTTAAAATGGCTTCAAAATGACCAAGAATAATTACTCATCAATGCCAAAGTACTAGCATTTGTTAGAAGCAAATAAGGCAGTGTATTAATCAAGTTTTCAATTGCTTTTAGGTGCTTTTATTTTTGCAATAGATGGTTGTACCTTACTTTAGTAACAACAACAAATAGGTTAGTAGATTAGACTATTCTAAGGTTAGGAGTAGTTAGTAGAGAGATCAAGGTAAAGGTTTTGATAGTAGTTTTTAGCAATCACTCAATAGAAAGGATTAGATTAGTTATTTTTTAGCGTAAAAGGAGTCCTTTTAGGCTGTGGAAAATCTTGAAGGAACAAATGATAATGAGAGAACTAGAGACAAGAGGGATCAATAATTGAAGTGTTGGTAGCCCAAGGCTTCAATCACCAAACCCTAGGGGGAAATGGATACTAGGAAGTAGGTAACCCTAGGCTTTAGTAGTTTCCCTCCTTTTTTATCTCAAAGATGAAAAATGGTGACTTAAATGAAGCAAAAGGTGCTAGGGTGTTGCAATGGCAAGGCCCTTAGCAAAAATCTTCAAGAAAATTGGCTTTCTAGCATAATCTAGTAGGTGAAAGTTATTAAGGCAAGGAAAATAACATGCGCTTTAGCCTCTTAGGGTTTTAACCTATCAATTACATAATATTGGTATAAATGCAATATAAATACAACCATAACCATTCAATGAAGGAGAATTGCAGAAAATTTACTTACATTCACCAATAATCATCTAGCAAATAGCCTAGTTGAACACTTCCACCAAGAAAGATGCCAAAATACTCCAAGAAAGTGTGTATTAAATTTCATCCAAGTAACCCTAATTAGAGCAAAAATTTCAGACCTCACACTTGTGTGAGTGAAAGATGATGAAAAAATACAAGAGAAAATCCCTTATTTATATAATTACAATGACCAAAATTAGGTCAAAAAGGCTAACATGGCCAGTTTACGTGTAATATCTAGTTTTTACATTAAATGAAAAATTAAAACCCTAAATAAAGAAGAAAAGGTGACATGATTCCCTTTCAGGGTGACGCTAGGCCTTTCTTGTGAAACGTTGTCCTCGAGGAGCAAAATGTTAGGCCTCCCAAGGCCTATGGATCAAGCCACGCGTGCCAAATGGCACACAACTTCCTCCAAAGTGTCCATCAAACGTTGGGTGATGTCAAGGGTCATAGAGGTGATGTCATGGGCCTTCCAAGGCTTAAATCATAGTGGGATGGAAAGAACCCCCTGGGTCCAGGCCTACCAGGTTGTCTCTAGTGGAACGTCATCCTCTCTCTTTGGTGCAAACCTCTGATCTGTCTTTTCCCCTGGATGGGGTCTCGACATCCATCTGGTGGGATTTTATCCCTATGGAGGTCTGAACTAATCATCTCCCCATGTGTACCTGTCCTTCGGGTGTGGCCCTGCAACAACAACAAGTACGCCCTCCATGGGCTCATAAGTCGCATAGATCATAACAATGTCAATCACATCTAATAATCAAGTTATTTAAACATGTGCATAAAA